>VWZZ01000088.1:0-52612 GCA_013399095.1 Psophia crepitans
TTTGCTGGCAGGACTTGTGAGTCTGTCGGGGACCCACGCTGGAGCGCTCTGCTCCTGAAGGTCTGCACCCTGTGGAAGGTACCCACACTGGAGCAGTTCATGAAGAACTGTAGCCCTTGGGGAAGACTCATGTTGCAGAAATTGGTGAAGGACTGTCTTCTGGGGGGAGAGTGTGAGGAGTCCTCTCCCTGAGGAGGAAGGAGTGGCAGAGACAGCGTGTGATGAACTGACCACAGCCCTCATTCCCTGTCCCCCTGTGCCGCTCAGGAGAAGGGGGAGGAGGGAGAGAAATGGGGAGTGAAGCTGAGCCAGGGAAGAAGGGAGGGGTGGGGGAAGGTTTTAAGATTTGGTTTTATTTCTCATTATCCTACTCTGATTTGATTGCCAATAAATTAATTTCCCGAAGTCCAGTCTGTTTTGCCCATGATGGTAACTGGTGAGTGATCTCTCCCTGTCCTTATCTCAACTCAGGAGCCTTTTGTTCTATTTTCTCTCTCCTGCCCACCTGAGGAGGGCAGTGATGGAGCAGCTTTGGTGGGCACCTGGCCTCCAGCCAGAGTCAACCCAGCACAGCCTGTTAGTATATATATAATTCCATTTATTTCTCATTTGGCTCTCAAATAACGATGCTCTGTTATATTGTTCCTTTTCCCTGATTTCTGTGACACTCCTTTGCCTTTTTTCCAAGACTTTGGAAATCACTGTTTAATGTTGTCTTTTGCTAGAAGTTCTTGAGACATTTTTTACTGTGTGTGCTGTTCATCTATCATATCCAAGTAGGTTTTAAGTTCTGTAATACAAGTTAGATTTTCTGAGGCACTGTATTGAAATGTTTAAAATAAATTCTAGACATTCTACACTGCTGTTGTTTCATTTACTTAGAGCAGTGTAGTTACTTCTGAACTATTATGTTGCTCATTAGTACCCTTGCTGCCTTGAATTTTCATTTTCTACTGCTGCATCTATACAAATTCTTGTTACTCTCCTGGATTCCCGTGTAAGCCACTGGAGGGCAGGCAGTCATGTCTATGAGGAGAGGCTGAAGTCCCTTGGTTTGTTCAGCCTGGGGAAGAGGAGGCTGAGGGGAGACCTCATGGTGGCCTACAGCTTCCTCACAAGGGGGAAGGAAGGGGCAGGTGCTGATCTCCTCCCTCTGGTGACCAGCGATAAAACCCGAGGGAACAGCATGAAGCTGTGACAGGGGAGGGTTAGGTTGGAGATCAGGAAAAGGTTCTTCACCGACAGGGTGGTGGGGCCCTGGAACAGGCTCCCCAGGGAAGTGGTCACCACACCGAGCTTGGCAGAGTTCAAGCAGCGTCTGGACAATGGTCTCAGTCATCTGCTCTTATTGGGCTGGTTCTGCGTGGAGTCAGGAGTTGGACTCCATGATCCTTATGGGTCCCTTCCAACTCGGGATATTCTGTGATTCTGTGACCCCTACCCCACATTTCTGTGTACATTTCCGAAGGGCAGGAGGGGAGGCAGCCCTTCCTGGAGAGGCAGTAGCTCCTCTGGAGGATGCTTCAGAGCAGAAGTATCACAGACCTGCTCTCGCCTTCCAGGCAGTGTGATTTTTCACCAAGGATCAGAATCTACAAACAAATTTTGCAGCTTAATTTTCCTAGCTCATCACTAACATCACAGGTGTTAACCAGGTAGCTGTGGGACCTACCCCGTGCAGTATGCTGGTACCTGCCGTGTTCTGTAAAGGCGCTTTGGAAAGTCATCACTGAAGGCAGGCTTCTGGAACATAACAATTAACTGTAAAGGACAAAGAATATGATGTATGCACTTGGAATAAAAAATTATAAATGACAGTGTAGGCTTATGATTCTTCAGCCAGAATTAATTTCGTTGCTTACTGGCAGGGTTTTATATGGGAGTGCTGAGTGACTGCAGAACTGTGCAGGCAGCATCCTATTGTACCATCTAGTGGCGTGTTGTGGAAACGACCCATTTACACTGTAAGGCTGTGATAATTAATACAAATTGTTATTAATTTGTGTTTGTCATCTGTGAAACCCAATAGAAATTATTGGATGAAGGGAAGACATTGAGAATGCTATAAATGCTGACTTAAAGCAGAAAGCATGGAGAAAAGGGGGTAGAACATCTTCTCTGCTTCAGCCAGACCACTTCAGCTTGGTGTGGGCATCACCAGTACCCCTTCATAGACGTTAGTCTCACTAAAGCCTCGCATTTACAGCTACACGTGAGCTGTGTCTTGTGGTAAAGTGCCTCTTTCTAGTGCTGTTATTAATTTACTTTTTGATGAATCTAGAAATGAACACATACACACCCCCTTCACTTTCTGACTGCAATCTCTGAGAGCTAACCTAGTAAGTTCAGTCTTGACCCTATCATCCCACTTCCAGGCACTATCTGCCCATCAGTAATTCAGCCCACTGCTGTGTTTTCTAGTGCTTCATGTGCTGCTTGGTTGGCACCGCCAGCTAAACAAACACACTCCAGCCGTGGCTGCCCCTTCTCTGCAGAAGTTTATTCTGTCACACATTTGAACAGATCAGGATGAAAAATAAACCCATGAATAGGTTATTTTTTGTACCAAACAGATGTGAAAGAGCTTGTGCTGGCACAAAACGAGGTAGTTTGGGGACAGGAACAAGCATCTGGTGGTGGGAAATATAATTTTTTCCGCTTCCTTAGGGATTTCTCCTTAGGCAAAGTCTAAGTGATAAAAGACTCCCGAAAAAGAGGTGTGCCACACAAAAGACACCAGGTGTCCCACTGCAACAAAAAGGAAGAGAATTCACTTTCAGAACAACATCCTAGCAGTTTTCTGAACACAAAGAACAGAATTTGGCTGCTAGCAGAAAATGCAGGGTAGGATGAAATCCCTTGGGAACCCCCAAATATACTGTACTGTCCTGAATTAGCCCCAGGATGAACTCAGAGCTATGCACCAGTTTCAAGTTTCAAAGGGCCTGTTGTGACACAGTGACTCTGAGAATTAAAGAAGTTTTAAAATTGTCCATTTGTCTGACAGATGAATAACATGCAGCATCCACTCGCCATGCTGAACTACTGCTGCTGTGCTGCTGTGCAGCTAATGCTGCTATAAAAATTGCTTGCATTTCTAACTAAATCTCTTTAGAAGTTTATGTATAATTGATTCTACAACTGAGCCAAACATATTACTTTTTTCCCCTCTTCTTTATTTTTCTTGAAGGTTCCAGTTTTCCCAACTGTTGACAAAGGATGTGTTAATGACATCATTATGAAGTTCTGTTGTTTACTGTTTTCTTCAGCACGCAGTAATTTTATTGACTTTGGCAGAGAGATCGGTGTTTTGCATGATTTCAATAGATTTTGTGACACAGAGGCATAATATAAACCAAGATGTTCCAGAATAAACAGGACTATTACTACCAGATGGAAATTGTCCTGAAGCATTATTGGACTTGAAAAAACAAAAACATTTTAGGAAAAACATTTTAGGACTCAGTTTAATCATCTTGAAAACAATGTATAAGTATACAATACTGGGGGTTTGAGAAAACAACGGAAGGATATAAATAGTAATTATTTCAGATCTTACTACTTTATTGTCTATGCACATATATAGAATATGGTAGTCTTTAAAAGACATGCCAACACACTTGAGTTAGTGAGCTGATTATACAAACTCATTCGAATCTGAAATGAGATATTTCTGATTATGAAACAAATAAAGGCATCTGAAACTCAGAAGATACTCTGGCAGCAAACTCAGATACAAATGAGCTTAGAGACGGTAGATGTTGGCCGACCTTTTTTGTAGAGCTGGTCAAATGATTAATTGTGATTTTCAGATGAATTCTAAATTTATCCTGGTAACAATAGCTTACGCAATCAGTGAATAATGAACCCTGACACATGACAGCTTTATAACTCAAATCCAGGTCATGGGCTTCAGGCCACAAAATAAAAATTAATCTATTCAACAGTACAAATATTTCTCATTCTAAATGGTGAGAAAGGAAGTCTTGTGTACTTGGGTGGAATAACTGTACACAAATACAGATGGTCCAGCAGGTACTATTTGCCTGCCAAATGAGACACAATAGATATTCTTAAAGAATCTGTTAAGAATTTGGAAGCAATGAAATGCACTTGGTAGACTGTATCTTTGGATCACAAGTTGCAAAAATACACGTGGATTAAATAAAATGCAAACAGCAATGAGAAATAAAGTGAAAACTGAAATAGAGGACATAATAAAGTTAAAGTGTTGCTATGTAGTTAATTCAGTTATCATGTGACAGGGTCAAATTTTCTAGAAAACAAAACACAAACTAACAAGTCTCAAGCAGTCGATGTAAATAAAAAAGCCTTTCTTAATGTCATTAAACGCAACTGCTACCCAGTGAAAGAAAATAGTTCATAAATCCTTAATCTAAAAACTCATAGCCTTCCAAATGCAAGAGTGATCTCTTTTCAGTGCAAGCCAAGAGTTTGGCCAAGTCCAATTTCACGTCAAAAAAGCAAACTATACTCTTGGCACTGTAATTTGGTAGCTGCATGTTTAACATCTTTCATCCAAGTCTGCCTCAGCACTTGACATTTGCAGAAACAAACCGAGTAGGCGCACAGTGACCCCTGCCCTTTTCTTGCTGCGTCCAGTCAGGGAATAAATTTGGTCAATGGCCATACCTGCCTGTCACATCGTGGACTTCAACAGGAGCACAGTTTTGGCAGAATATAGAGCAAATGAGGACACCAGTTGAGAAAGATGATGTTGCAATGTTGCCAAATTATCCGAGGAAAATATCACAAACAGGTGAAAAGGATCTCCTATAGGCTACCTGCCAAGTCCAGACTTTCAAATACTTGGGCTATCAAAAAACTGGCCCTCACAGAAAGATTTTTAAAATCAGGTTTAAGATTTGCTTTAAGAATTTTTCCAGTTTATTTTTTTAAAAGTCTTCTTATCCTTCCAGAGACTTATCCATGTGATGAGTGGCAGTACAAATGCAGTATAAAATGCAGTATAAAAATCAGAAGAAAGCCATAGTTTCCCAAGATGCTTCAGCCACAGTAAATTAAATGTGGCTGGGGACCTTCCTGGCCTTCTGCGGCTGGAGCACCCGTAGAGGAGAAACTGGGATTTCCTTCCCCTTCCCTGTTGCAGTGACTCTCATTGCTCTCCCACCTCTCCAGGAGCTTAACTGCTTGTGTCAGTCCTCACAAGCCTGATTTCTCCCTTCAGCCATCACCTCCCTCCTTCGCACCGCCTCCGTTTTTCACAGGATCTCTCTCATGTTAATCAATCCCAGGGGGATTTTTCCAGCCTCCTGTGATGGGAGATAGAAAGCAGCAGGAGGCTGGCAAGAAGCCAGGCAGGCAAGGGAATAATAATGCTGCCTTGTCTGCTCCAAACCCGTTTTGTTGCAGGCATCCTGCTGTACAAGCCATCTCATGAGCATTCATCATACGCACAAATGAGCCCTGTACTTGGGGAAAATTTTGAAGAATAAAAAACTTAGATGGAAGGTCTGGGTTGCATAACTATGTAGTCGCTCGGGTCAGTTATACATACTGGTTCCCCTGTCATTGCAAAGGGTCCTTCAGCAAACGTCTGCACGTCAGTAGAGCACAGCCAGTAACGCGTGCCTTACCTGCGTACAGCACTGTAAAGCCTCCGGCTGTAAGAGATACATGTTGTGCTGTCATCCCACGGCCACGGGCTGCTATGCGTGCGTGTGTGTATGAAGGTGAATTTAAAACAAGCAAACCCAGGAGTCGGTTCTAGGAACTAAAACAGTTCGTGTTTCGGAGCTGGAAATGCTGTGTTTTGACTAGCTTCCTGGGGATTTTTCCAGTAGTTGGTTTAATCAGCCTTGCTGGTAGTCTGTCGGCCCCAGGCAGCATTTCAGTAGTGTGTGTTAGTGAAATATAAAGCTGGAACAACCTCTGAGGGCCACAGGCAGCAAACTGTGAGGCTGTCCCAGCTTGGCCAGTTCTGCAAAGACATAAATCCACTGTTATTTCCTCCCTTCATCCGTTCTGCACTGAGCACACACCAAATTCTGAGCTATACATAGTGCCTAAAAATTCTACATTTTCCATGCTTTTCTGTTAACATCCAAGAGAGGAGTGGGTTTTTTTAAAACTCTCTCAAACAGGTATAGATAAGCTTGGCACATAACATATGTGCACATCAGTTACATTAAGCTATACTTTTCAAGCATACAATTAAAACACACATTGTTAATGGAAGGTAGAATTTAGGATCTGAGTGTTTTGACAAAATCTGTAAGACAGAGCTTAATTTGATTTTTATCATTAAGTTGATATAAATCAAGAATAACTCCTTGGAAGTCATATCCTAAAAAATGGATGACATTGAGCATCTACCATGGAAATAGATAGCTTTAATGAAGAATTCGGCTCCAGTGTAAAAGCATAAAGGTAGAAATCCATCCAAAAGAGGGATGTTTGTATACAGAGGTGTGCTTTTTCATGGGAATACTCTACATTTTGTATACATAAGATGAGGTTCTTGCCTGGACAGATACTACCAAAATTGGATGTAAGAAAGAATTTTTTTAAAACGATGGTGGTAAGGCACTGGCACAGGTTGCCCAGAGAAGTTGTGGAGGCCCCATCCCTGGAAGTGTTCAAGGCCAGGTTGGATGGGGCTTTGGGCAGCCTGGTCTAGTGGAGGGTGGCCTTGCCCATGGCACAGGAGTTGGAACTAGATGGGCTTTGAGGTTCCTTCCAACTCAAACCACTCTGTGATTCTGCAAAAAACTATGATCTCTCCCAGTTACATGAATTCAGCCTTTCCCACCAGCTTTTCTCTGGATGAACCACTATGACATTGAACTGTTCAAAAGATTTCCTTTTTTCACTACAATTCCACTGGTGGATGGAGTCCCTCACCAGAGCCTGTGTGTCACAATTCATTTGAGGCTGGGAGAAACACTTCCATAGTTTTAGGTATCTATCTCCTGGTTTTGGGCACTGTGGAGAACAGACTATAGGGCAAGACAGGCCTTGGGTCTGATCTAGCAGGGACATTGCTCTGATTGATTTTCGCCCCTATCTTATAAATACATATAAACATATACACAGTAAAAATGTAAAATTCCCTGTCTCACACTGGTGATACTCCTCTTCATGTGCCCACAGTAGACTAATTCCTCAGTGGCTTTCTTCTTAGCCTCTTTTTGGCAGACACTCATTGCCAAGTGAGGGGGGCTTAAAGGCTTGGCACAAGATTCAAGGGGTTCTGGAGGTGTCCCCAATGAACTGCGACTGAAAGTCAGCAAGCCATTTGGTGGGATTGTTTACTCCACGCTGACCACTTCCATTTAGAATTGTTCCATTAAAAATAAACCTGCTCTTCTGACAGCAAGTGGACGGTCCTCGCGCAAGGCTCGCTTCGCCGTGAAGGCCAGCAGCTCGCAGTACATATCTGCGGGCAGCGTCTGGCTCAGTCCCAGCCCTCCTGGTTGTTGTTAGGATGATCGTGAGCTGCCACGTGCCCGAGGCCAGCCTGGAGCGCTGCCTTGCCCGCTCTGACACGGCAATGTCCTTTCACACTCGCAAGTCCCTGACATGCCTCTGTCCAAAGAGCTCTGCATACTTGGCAGCCAGCCCGCCTGTGATTTTCCAGTGGCACGTGTTCAGTGACTGCTGCCGTTAGCTGTGGCAGATGCCAGGAAAACATTTTGTAACCCTGGAAAATTCCCAGTACTCACACTCCATCTGACTGGTTAACAGCATCCTCCTCCAATGGCATCTCCAGGCTGAGACACACCAAGGAGCGTAAGCAATAGGCTAGAGCCTTAGAAAAGGAGGAAGAAGTGCAGGGGGAAAAGAAGGAAAAAGCAAGGAGCGATTGTTTCTCTCCTCAAGAATTTAATGAGATTATTTCCCATTCTGAGTATTCAAAAGTTAATGGTTGGTCCTCAAAACCATGCTGTTTTTAAGCCATGCAGTTAGCTTAAAAATCAGGCTCTTGATACAGCTGAGATTCCCTTTCATTTGTCTTCTGATCCTTTACCTTTAGGAGGTGACATTTGCCAGCTTTTCTCTCCAGTCTCAATGGCTGGAAACCTACTTTTCATTGTCGTGAAAGCTGAGATCCACACCTAATCATATGACTCCAGAAGCCTGGGATAGAAGAAGTACATTGCGTCCCACAGGACCAGCCATGAGAGTGCTGGCAACGCTGCAGTATTTCCCTGGGGAGCTCATCCTGCCGTGCTTAATGTCCCAAAGATAATGTACAAAGTCTCAGATGAGCTGAAGGAGAAATCTAAAGGTCACATTCGGCCCAGTGCAATGAACCAGCACAAGTCTATAGATCACGTATCTCTCAAGTAGGACCTCTACGTGGAGGCAATGCTGACATTCATGTTGACCTCAAGCCTGGATTGAATTTCGCTCAAGGTGCATTCAGAAGAGCCTACAGCTCTACTGGTGACTGCAAAAGTGAATGGAAGCAAAATCTCAGAATGAGCAAAGGGTTTGGGGTTTGGGACTTTTTTTTTTTCCTTCTTTCTGATAGATGGTTTATTCCCCCTAAACCTCTCTTGTCTTGACCAAAAATTGTATCTAACTCAGAAAGTATTTATTGGATGAAGATAGTGGTACAATATATACAGAGAAGAAAAAGATATAGACATGTATAGAAAAAACCCAACATCTTTACAAGTTTTCAATTAAAATGCTGTAGTTTTTCATTATGAAAGCATATTTTATTTTGAAAATTGCCTGATTTAATAATGAGAATAGATTCAAACCTGTTCAGACACAAAACACCATTTTTGAATTCAACAAAATCTTTCAGCTGTGTGTGAATAAAGTGTGTTTTATTTGAACTGTCACATTAAGAAAACCAGACCTGAGCACGGGACTCATCTCCGACAATGCAGAAGACTGTCCAGGAGCCTCTGGGGAGCCAGGGCTGGCAGCAGCACAGCTCCCACAACCGCCCCTTGCTGCTGCGAAGTCATTAATGACTTTGCTGCTGCAAGAGCTGCTCTGGGCAGACGGGTCACGTTGCACCCAGCTGCTGCCTCTTGCTCTAGCCGGTGCAAGGGCACGTTGGTTTGCGCCAGAGCTTGTGCAGAAGCTTGCAAGGGAGCAGGGGCGCCTAGGAGTTTCACAATGAGCTGGCAGTATGTTTTCTGTATTTCTGTTAGGGTATAACACCCAAACACCCTTGCACATAGCCCTCTCGTGGACATCAGCAGCACCACACCCACGCAGAACCTGCTTCTCTCAGGGTGCAAGTTAGCTGTTTGGTCGTATTATAAGAATTATTATTAAGGAAAGGAAAAGCAGGAAGAGACTTGACAATGTTTGGGGTTTTTCTCCACTATTTGTACAGCCAGATAGAGGATCTCATTATCTTCTAGGTTCTGGAGCATGCTCGGGCTGAAGATTGTGCCAAGGATTGGATTTCTTGTCCCCGTGTAGGTTGACGGCTCTGGGAGGAAGGGGCATACGCTGCAAGAAAAGCCCTCGGCTAGGCGAGGGTCCATGAAACTCTGCCTTGGCAGCACGTTTCTGGGGAAGGCATTCGGCGCACGTACCGAGCGGGTGTTTTGTGGCACATTTTGCCTCCCTGATGTTTTCCCAGTGTTTCCCACGGCAGGGGACAGGGTAGAGTGCCCCAGCACAGGGTGGGGTGACATGCCTCACTGTGGTTTAGCACAGAAATAAAATGGAGAGTGATGGAACATGCTCAGACAGGAAATCACTTATTTCCTTGACAGCAATGTTGATGTTGGATCTTCCATAGAATAAAGAAAAAGGTAAGTTCATTCAATAGAAGTAGGGCCTGATTCCTGTACAGATGAGTCATCACCTCCCTTCGGAAGGTGGTTTTCTACAGCCCCTGTGCACAGAGCATCAACCACGCAAGCTGACAGGTAGACGGTTGTACATTTATCTTCCTTTATCTACAAGATGCACAGCTCTGAGTAAGGAAAAAATTGTGCTTTAATTCTGTTTGCTTGAACACAGTGAGAAACAAGGAGGGATTTTCCAACAGCACTTGAGGCAATTTCATTTCTATTGCTCTTGAGACAGAGATTTATAGTCCTGTTACTTGACAGCAGCTGCTTGCACTCTTAACTCCTGTGCTGCTTTTGGGGAACAGTGAACAGGTCTTCAGTGACCAAAAAAATCTTCTCTGGTCATTTCATGTGGGAAAACAGGATATCCTGGCACCAGAGCTGGCTTGGTCGTAGTTTTCACTGCAGTTGTTGTGCTGCTTCTGAGAAAGATGCTACAATCTCATCTCAGCCCACTGGCAAAAAGGACAAACCTCACCGTGGCAGATATGTGTGTGTTTGTTTCTTTTTTCCCTTGCAATTTGCTCTCCCTGTGTTGCCGAGAAAAGAGAAGACAAAAAGAGCTATTGTGTCATCAACCATTTCTCCAGCACCGCAGGCTGTTTTTAACTTTTGAACAAAGTGGGAGCAGGGAGTATTTGCTAAGTTGTGTGGCAGCAATTGACTGCAGAGGAAAATCGATGCCCCCCCCCCCATCAGCTCAATAGCCTTGTGCGCTTGTGTGCAGCCCCGTTGGTTTTGTTTCCAGATGCTATGTTTTGCCCTGGTAAACGTTTCCAGTTGTCATTATCAACCTGAGCTCTCTGTTTTACCTGCAAACGTTTCAGCTTGCCTGGGGTGTTGACAGACTCGGGTTAATTCACCTTATTTAAAATGTGCGGCAAAGGAGACCTGCGCCGAGGAGTTGGGGATTCCTTGTGGGATGGCATACGAGAGCCTGAGCGATGAGGTACAGATGGCAGCAACGTGCAGCTACTGACTCGACAGGAACTGTGTTTCGTTTAGAGTGATCTATATGAGACCAGAGTCAGGCACAGCCACCCTGGGGCGTCCCAGACCCAGGAGGATGCCTGGTTTGATGTCCCAGCTGACCCAGTTTGGAGCAGGAGCTCGGCCCCAGTCACGTAATTGTGTGGTGTCTTACACTGGGCTCTCTGAAAAGAAGCGGCACCAACTCAAAATCATAAGGGTGATTTAAAAATCGATGTGACTTAAGTGAAACAGTTTTATCTTTTTGTTGTTGTTGTTTCTTGAACATCCAGAACCACATTTTTAACCTTTGCTTCTAACCTTGAGGGGAAAGAAATTTTTTTAAAGTGAAGGCTGATTTTTTTCACATAATCTCAGGGCTCCGACAAGTGCAGTAATTAGGGCTGGGACCCACACTCAGTCTCACCAGCCTCACGCCCTGGGGTCAGGAGGGTTCCTGTGTAGGTGCCACATGCCTTGGACTCACACTCCTGGGTTTGTTTGGCAACTGCTTTGCAGTTCCCTGCAGCAGCATCCCCACCTCCCCCAGGGTTTCCTATTTTTGTTTAAAAAGTAGATCTTTCCATGAAAAAAAATCCAATTTGTTCCTGTTAGTCTTCATGTTATCTCCTTCTCCTTTCCTTGAATCCCTCCCAGCCATACCTGCCCTCCCAGTTCAAGCCTGTACATGCCACAGTGGCCTCATTGGATTTATCAGCAGTGGCCAACCTGTGCTGTCTTGTTTTCCAGGAGGCTGCCACAATGTCTGGACTTGTCCTGGTAGCTCCCTGCCAGCACTGGGAACTTCATGAAATCCCTCCCTGCGACTGTGCTCGCCACAAGCTTGCATCCCACCAGTCACCCAGCCATGGAAAACTTGCTTGCATCCCCTTGTAGACAAGGCAGGTCATAGCTAGCAACTACCATGGCTGGTGGGCACACCTCTCTTGGAGCAGAGTCACATCCACACATTTCCAACTAACCACTGTCAAATTCAACTTAGCCTCAGTAGTATGAAGTTGCCCAGCAAGACTGAGCCACACATTGACCTTCCCCTGCCTGAAATCATTCCTCTAGGGCTTTAAAGTCCACTTACTTTCATCAAAAAGAAACACAATCAGTGAGAGACCAGTGGTCACACTGCAGCAGTGGTGACAAGTGATGTGGTGATGTGCATGATGCAGGGACTGGCTTGTGCACTTGCTGTGCAGTCATACATGCTGCCACACGCTCTCCAGGGGAAGCCCATGATGAGGACAGCAATGGCAGCATCCCCACCAGTTGGCTGTCCAGCCTGGGAACAGGGAGGGAGGGAGGGAGGGAGGGAGATACCTTCCTGTACCACCCCACCCACAAGTACCCAGCACAGGAGTGAGGAGGCAGGTAAAAAACCTGCTTGGTCTATGATGGGAAATGGGGAAAGTGCTTACAGAAAGAGGTGGGTCTTCACATAACTGAGGCTGGAGCTACAACCACTGAAATTGATTGATACCACCTTCTCCCACAGTGCACAGTCCCATCCCAAACTGCCAAGACAGACAAGCAGCGTAGCTCCAACACACTACTCAAGCCAGCTGTGAAGGCATTCAGTTGTCACCTGAATATCAAGATATATATGTGCTGTTGTGTGTATGGGACTACTCCAGCAGGTCCCAGCCTCCAGGAATCAGTGCCAGCCTGAGAGCAAACCCACCGCTGAGAAGGAAGGTTTCGCTGCAGACATGCAGCACAGACTCAGGATTGCACTGGCAATCCTCATTTTGCTGTCCTTTGAAGAGGACAAACCCAGTCTTTTGTTTCAGGACATGTCAACTCTGGCTGTTGGCAAGATGTGTTTCTAGATCCGAACTAGAGTGTTCCTGTTTGGGTTTCTACCTAGTTTCTTTTACGATTACTAGAGGTTACAAGTTATTTCCCTGTAGAAGGCCTCAGAGACCTACTGAGAGAAAAATCCCCCCAAAAAGCAAGCAGGGAAAGGGCACAGGCCCTGCTCGGGCATGTTATGGTCAAGAGACAAAGCTAGGTGAGACACACTGTGCCTGTGCCACAGGGCTGCAGCTGAACACCCTCTGCAAACCCAACATCGGTTTCCAGTCTCAGAAACCTCAAAGCCGCTAGGCTGGGTCCGGAGTCAAGGCAGACTTGTTTACGCGAATTCAGTTGTCAAAATAAATATTCTAAGTAAGTAGTCAAAATAAAGATAGTCCTCAAAAGAAACCATCTAACAACAGAGGAGTTCCGAAAGCTGGATGGGCATAGCTATTTAGTGGGTTCCCCCAGTTTGGTTACAGAAATGTACTTTCTTACCACGTTTTTACAGAAAGCAAAACCGAGTTAAATAAAATACCATCTCATACTATTTCTATTGGACTGGGGATATAGGCTGGATGGATGTAGGACTGCAGTAGACATCCCAGGAGGCAGGTGATGCTCTGCAGAGCTGAGGTCAGGCTCATCTCCCAGGCTGGGTGCCGTGGTGGCTGCTGGGTGGGAGC
The DNA here is from genome assembly GCA_013399095.1 of Psophia crepitans. NCBI lineage: Eukaryota > Metazoa > Chordata > Aves > Gruiformes > Psophiidae > Psophia > Psophia crepitans. The sequence goes on from VWZZ01000088.1 coordinate 13,277, forward strand.
TGTGCTAGGCTTCCCGCTAAGGACAGCAAAGCCTGTGCCTGCCTGAAGGGACCGCAGCAACCTAGTGAACATATTATTTCTTCCAAACCAGAGGTGCGCAGGATGGCTCATAAACATGTAGAACGTAAGTTGACATTGATTTGGCTTCAATGACATTATTTTGGGCTGCTCTGTTCCTCCAGGCTTCTGCCAACGTGCTGCAGGTGGTGGGGACTCCAAGGCCCAAGCTGGGGCACCTGTGGTCCACGTCTCACCCCTCCCACCACCCCACCAACTGCCTCCGGAGCTTTGTGGCTCCTGGAGGGTGAGAATGAGCCTCCACAGCCCAGCTGAATCCTGCCCCTTAGGCAGGCCTAAGGACAGTGCCAGCAGGAGCTGGGAGAGAGACTCTTCAGCCATGACTGTGCAGCTGTTGTGTCCATCCCCACCAAAATCCCAGAGCGATGGAAGGGGCAGCCCTGTCTTCACCCCAGGCATTGGTTGGAGGACACGTACCTCCTCGTCTGCTGCAGGGGACAATGGAATTCCGACTGCACCTCAAGCCCCGGGTGCAGGTACAGCCACCCCCCCGATCTGGCTGTTTGTGGGTGGCTCTGCTGAATTACGGCCCTGGGCGCCGAGCCAGCGCGGCTGTACCAGGGCCTGTGAGTGTCCACCAGCGGTGCTGCCAAGCAGCAGGAGGACACTGGGATTTGATATGAGCTTCGTGCATAAAGTAACCAGGTAAAGTGCCTACTAGAAGAGAATTAGGAAGCACATGGTCCAATGACTGATTAATTAAATGTTTATTGAAGGGCTCCCTGGTTGATGCTCCTTGGGTTTGGACTGGATTTACTCCAAAAGCTCCAGGGGCTTATATTTTTTATTGCGGTGAATTTTTTATGATCCTTGAATTATCTGATTCAGATGTAGAAAAGCCTGCAGACCTCTCCATTATATTTATTAGAAGTGTTTAAGCATAATGCTTTTGATTCTTGGCTACTGTTAATCATGCATAGCTCTGTGAACTTAAAACCCCCACAGTACCACATGAGGCCTGGTGAATGAGGAAAGTGTTAGACTAAGCTGCAAGGAAGAAAAAAAAAACAAAAAAGTGATGGGTGATTTTTTGAAAAGCAGACATTAGTTGCAGATGAAGGTGCCTCATGCACAGCTGCCGGGGAGACCAATTTGGAGGTGATCCACTGAGACAGGGAATGGTTTTGTCTTTCTCAGCTTCAAACAGATACATCTCTTGCCCCAGCTGGGGACATGAGCAAGGACAGGTTTGCACTGATTATACCCTCACTGGTGTTAAAATCATAGGGTCATAGAATCATAGAAGCATTAAGGTTGGAAGAGATCTCAAGGATCATCTAGTCCAACCATCCCCCCACCACCTATTGCCCACTAAACCACGTCCCTAAGTACCACACCCAACCTTTCTTTAAACACACCCAGGGACAGTGACTCCACCACCTCCCTGGGCAACCCGTTCCAATGCCCAACCACCCTTTCTGAGAAGAAATTTCTCCTCATCTCCAACCTGAACCTCCCCTGGCGCAACTTGCAGCTGTTCCCCCTTGTCCTGTCACTAGTTATCTGCGAGAAGAGGCCGATCCCCAGCTCGCCACAACTTCCTTTCAGGTAGTTGTAGAGGGCAACAAGGTCTCCCCTCAGCCTCCTCTTCTCCAGACTAAACAGTCCCAGTTCCTTCAGCCGCTCCTCATAAGACCTGTGCTCCAGACCCTTCACCGGTTTCATTGCCCTTCTCTGGACACGCTCCAGGGCCTCGATGTCTTTCTTGTGGTGAGGGGCCCAAAACTGGACACAGNGCGCCAACCAACACCCCCAGATCCTTTTCCTCCACACAGCTTTCCAGCCACCCCACCCCCAGCCCGTAGCGCTGCCTGGGGTTGTTGTGGCCAAAGTGCAGGACCCGGCACTTTGCCACATTGAACCTCATCCCATTGGCCTCTGCCCAGCGATCCAACCTGTCCAGGTCCCTCTGCAGAGCCATCCTACCCTCCTGCAGATCGACAGTTCCCCCCAGCTTGGTGTCGTCTGCAAACTTACTGAGGGTGCACTCCATTCCCTCATCCAAATCATCAGCAAAGATGTTGAAGAGGATGGGCCCCAACACCGACCCCTGGGGAACACCACTCACGACCAGTCGCCAGTTGGATTTCACTCCGTTCACCACCACTCTCTGGGCCCGGCCATCCAGCCAGTTTTCAATCCAGCAAAGGGTGTACATGTCCAAGCCAGGTACCTTCTGTTGTTTCAGCTCCAGGAGGATAAAACTCAACAGCAGCATCTCTCAGGAAGACTTGCAGCTGAATGCTTTATCAAGCAACAAGGAGGAAAGACAGGCTACGTAATATTGTCTTGTAACAACCCCAAACCAGCACATTAATTTGGTACTTAGGAATATGAATGAGAAGGGCACAGCTGCACACAACCTGCTTGGTTGCAACCCCAGTGGGTTATGAAATGTGCTGTGCAAATATAAGTCATAATTGTTGCCTTTATGGCCCTAAGCCACAACAAAAGATATGTGTGATGAGCCATAGTTTCATGCCTTTGGTGTGCCACGGGGCTTCACGCCAAAGGCAACATCGTTCCACCCAGCTGGGAAGTGCATTAGTACCGTGGCAGTGCAGGCTCTGGAGAGTGTTATTCCAGGATGAAGCCTTTCTCTTTTGTTTTGGCCTTAAAAATCCCACGTTTTCCAAAACTAGAATGAATTTAATTAGTTTTCTGGTGTAGAAAGCAGAAAAAAAAAAAAAAAGAAAAAGAAAAAAAGAAAGACAGTTTACTCACCTATTTTTAAATATTTCCTTGGGTTTCTCCCACCCACCAATTATTCCCAAACTATTTCCTGAACAAAAATACCTTTAACAGAGAGCAGATCTTGACTGGACCTTTATCTTGCTGTAAACATGCCTCACGGTATTTCCAGCACAGAATACTTCATTTTGAGAGTAAAAAAACAGCAGCAAAACAGTGATAAGCACTCTAAGGTTAGTGCTGGTTAGCAAGACCAATATGTGCCTTTATCTTAATTTTTTTTTTTTCGTTAGACATCTTGCACTGCCTTTGGTGAAGAGGGAGAGAGCCAGAAATGCTTTGAGCCTGCCCTAGCCTGAAATCTTTTTTAGAATAGTATAGAATAGAATAGAATCATTAAGGTTGGAAGTGACCTCAAGGATCATCTAGTCCAACCATCCCCCCAACACCTATTACCCACTAAACCACGTCCCTAAGTACCACATCCAACCTTTCCTTAAACACCCTCAGGGATGGTGACTCCACCACCTCCCTGGGCAATCCGTTCCAATGCCCGACCACCCTTTCCGAGAAGAATTAAATCCTGACACCAAACCCATCAAACAGGGGCAGATCAGTGGCACAAGAACAAATAAAGGCAACCCAACATAGCTCTGGTCCTCCCTGCGCTGCGCGTCGGCTCCGACAGACCACGCGGTGGCTGCGTCCCACCTCCGAGCTGCCGAGGGAAACTAGTCCTGAGGCAGAAGGGGCGTCCCAATTTCTAACTGACATTTGCTTTGCATCAGCATACTAGATATATTTGTTTTGTGTGCAGCTATTCAGAGGAGGTGATGGCTGCGTGCTAACCTGTCCAAACACGAGCACATGCTTTGCATGACCACGGTCACAGCCGCCAGTCAGGCAGTTATTCCCGGCCACTTCAGAAGGGACGCCGGTGAAGAAGACGATGCCTTGCGCTAAGTCATCAGTTTATTCTAGAGCACAGGCGTGAAGCCTTAGGCCCCCGGTCCCCACCTACCCTGCAGCTTCCCTGCTAGGGCTGCTCACCAGTCTGGGGGTGGGGTGGGGGATGGGGGAGACACGACTTTCCACTCCCCAGAAATCCAAATTTCAAAGCTGTTGTGAACTGATGACCACAACATCTTTTGGATTATGTCTGTTTAAATATTTTGGGTTTAAACAATGCAAAAATACTTTATTTTTATTTCAATTATATTTATTTTTAATTATTTCCTTTTTTTCTATTTTTAAATTCTAATTCTACTTTTTTTTACTCCAGTTGTAGATAAGCTTTGTATTTGAAGAGTTCTGCAGACAAACTCGGCATTCCAGCAGTTTCAAAACTTTTCTAACCAGCTATCAAATGGGCAGATTCAGTGAAACCAAGCCTTTCTGCAAACTGTTCTGGTTTTAGCAAACTGGCATTTTTAAAGGAAAAATATGCTTCGCAAGAGATATTTCAGTTCTCTTTGCCCAAATTATTGTATAAAGCCTTTCATAACACCCAAAGGTCAGTTTGTTTTCTCAGAGAAAGCAAGTTCATATTTTCTTCCACTGTCCTCCAAAGAAAATAAAAATACATAAACAGTTCCCTTTCGGTAGTAAAAATGCCATTTTGTGCTTCCATAAGCACTTTATAAATTTGAATCACCATAGAAAAAGTAATTAAGTAGCTTAAAACTTCTGCGGCTGAGCTGGTGAACCTGAAGCTGTGGGAACACTGAAGTCCCAAGACTGAGACGTCTCATGTCCACTGGCTTGCAGAGGTCATCGGCGGCCATCAGGCTGCCACGAGGTCCAGTGTCCCACGGCTCCACACGAGGTCCCCAGGCTGATGGTTGTGCTTCAGCTGGTGGCTGTGCTTTAGTTGGCAGAGCCCTGCCTAGGCTCCTGGGGTGCAAAAATCTCAAAGCTTACCTTGAACTTGGGGGGGTCTGCTGAATGAAACCAGGTTCTCCTGCCCCCAAATTTACCCTGTTTTCCAGAGCCAGAATTTCATCCTGGCTGGAAGCCCTGCTGCTCTGGCAAGGTTCTAAAGGTCAGCAGCAGCTGCCCACACAGCACGTGGGCACAGCGGGACTGGGGCACGGTCCAGGTCCCAGCATCCTGCCACGAGACACCAGCCCAACTGTGAGGGGACACTGGAGCCATGGCACTGCTGGCACCCAGGTGGCAATTGCTGCAGGGGCTTTTGGAGGGTTGCTGCGGTGTAGGTTTGCTGGGGATGGAGGTCCTCCCTATACAGCCCTTTGCAGCAGGACATTATTTATCCCGTCAAAGACAGGAGAAGGAGTGGGTGATGCGTGTCCATACGTAGCCACCTGGGTAGAAAAAGTGACATTACTGAGGACTTGGCTGGTGAGATGTGATGCCAGGAGGATCCTGCTGCTAAGAAATCACATCTACAGTGTGACACAAATTTGGAGGGGGAGCTGTCAGCCACGGGAGCGAGCGGCTAAGGCTGTGCCTAATGCACGGAACAGGAGCGTGCCGCAGCCCCTGCGCTGCCAGGGCCACACCACTTACAGACAGACCCAGTAACTCGTCTCTTCCGAGCCTTGCCCTGCTTGCGGGAGGTTGTCTCTGCTTGATGAACATTAAATTTGGGTGCAGATGAAGGAAGCTGCAGTTTTAGCACAGTGTGGGCGGCATTAGGGGAATCCTGCAGGTAATTCTGCAGGCTTGATGTGAATTTATAGCTGTGGCTTATCGCTCAGTCAATTAATTATTGCTTCTTTATTCATTTATGGGGGGTCAGGGTCTCTGTACTTTGAGTTCAGAGATGATGTAAGGCACGTAATGCAGCAGGGCAAGCAGGAGAGGAGCAGGCGAGAGGGCGACGATCAAGCTGCCCCTTTGGGAGGGCAGTGCCAGACGAAGGTGCTTGCAGCAAGCGCTGTGTTAACGCTGGGAGCGGGGCAGGACACACGAACTATCTGATCTGCCGTGAGGCCATCTGCACTGAAACCAGCGAGTCACCGAAAGGCGTCCGTGGGAATCGCACTTCTTGCTTTAAGCAAGATGCTGTTTGCTTGCAAAAGGGGCGCAGGAGACGACATCGACTTACAGACAGACTCTGCCTGCTCATGGAAGTGATCAGTTTAACAAAAACTATCCAGACTTTTCCTGGGTACATGCTTATTCTCCTGGGTCGTGAAGGAACAACCTGGAGGGCATTTCCAACCCCTGGTTTTGATGCCCTGGATTGCTGATGCTGCGGGGAGGTAAACGGCTCAGAAAATGAGTGGCATTTATCAGGTACTTGGGGTCCGCTCAGCTCTTCCATGGAAGCTCAGGGTATGTGCTGCTTCCCACTCAGCATGTTCCCAGCAGAAAAGTCCCAAGTCACAAACAACTGAAAATAGCAAAATGATCTCATAGATCAGTTGCTAAAAATACGGAGAAGAGTCTAGTTACAAACGTGGTGGCCGGGTGGTTTGTTACTCACCCGGCAGAGGAACGCATCACAGAATCCTGGATTCTTCCACTTTCAAAATAATTTTCCCTTACTGGTGCTGCCCGCTGCCCTTTCCTGACCAGCACCAAGCTGACACCGAGCCCGTTAGTGAGGATCTTATTTAGAAGGAAGCGCCAACGGTCAAGGCAAGAGCACAGCGCATCTCGTGGGCCACCAGCTCTGCCAACACCTGTCCAGCACCCAGGGCTGCCCTGTCCCGAGCCTGCACCAACAGGACAGAAAATCCTCACACCCTGTCCTCAGACAGCAGACGTCTCTCCAAGAGAAATAAATGCTGTACAGACACAAGGCGGGTGCAGCAGTTTTGGCCAGAAGCCTGATGCTGCCTGAAGACCTGATGTAGTTTTGGCCTGAGGCTGCTCACTCACCTTTGGGACTTACCTGGAGCCAGGGAGGTCATTCCTGAGAGCACCATCCAGGCAGCACCTGCTGATGGAGAGGACTTGCTGCAGGGCCCAGGACGGCCTGAATATGCTGCTTTGCTTTGGCTTGGCATCTTCAGGGAAGCAGCATGCTCAAAGGGTGCTGAGGTGGCTCTGGTTCAGTTCCTTCATCCTTCAGTTCTCCTTCAGTTCCCATCTCCACCTCCACTTGGACAGGTGTGATAGTAAAGGCAAAGTGTGTTTTAGCAAGTTACAGCCAAGATTTTGGAAGCTGAAAGGTCACTAGTGAAAGCTCTACAGTCCTTGCCTGTGCTTAACAGATGCCCACAGCAGTGCCTGTCCTTCTGGTTTTTCTTAGATGCAGACAGAGGGATCTGGTGTCCTCGGAGCAGCCGTTTCCCTACAGACTCCCTTGGTCTGCATGACTTTGGTCTCCCCCAGCTCACAGCTAGGCTGACCTGGAACTCAGTTTTGAAACCCGAACGTCCCTCACATGGACAGCTTGCCTGGTGGGAAGCACCTTGGGTGCTAAATGATGATTGCCTGTCCCTGCTCGCACCGAACTGAGCAGGAGCCATGTGCAATCGGAAAGTGCATGCCATAAAAAATACTTTTTTTCCCCCCCCAGGCAATGCCAGGTGTTTGACGGGTGTCTCCTCTTTATCCTTGGCTGGTTTGCTGGCAGGTTACTCCCCACCCACTTCTGAACATTATACTTCTCTGATCCAGACCTGGTTTGTATCTAACTCAATGGCTTAAATTTCATCCTGCCACCAGCCATACAACCGTTCTGCAAATGGCAGCACCACAGTGGCTTCTCTGGCCCCAGACTTGGATGTTACTGCCCAGGGCCATGGGCCCCAAGGGCTGGGAGGACAGTGTGCCCCCCAGGGAACTGCATGTTGAGGCTGCAGTGGGGTCTGAGCACTTGTGTAGAACGAAATCCTGGCTCCTCACGAGCAAGCAGGACTGGAGGAACCCAGGCAGGCAAGCAGGGCAGGCTCTGGGAGGTGTATTACGGTGCATTATCGCTGTTGCACTGTAAATAATTCAGCACACAACTACATCTGAGCTGCTCTCAAAATACACAAGTTCCTCTCCCAGAGAGGTCTGTTGAGCCACCATGGGTGGTGAAGTCCTGGCTGAAGCGGTTCAGTCTGTGAGCTCCTCCCTTTGCAGACCTGCTCTCTGTGCAGTCACCTGGCACCTGTAAGCTTGGGAAGGATGGGATGGGGCTTTCTTCTCCAGACCCTTATGGGGACCTGTTCTGTAGGAAAGCCAGGTGACATCAGATGCAGCAGGACACTTTGTCTGTTGGGTGGTCCCATTACTGACGGTGGTTAGCCCACCCCTGTGCTCACAGCATCCCAACAGCCCAGAGCCCTGGACTTCTTTTGGAATTTTGTTTAAACTTGGATGATGTCATTGCTGGCTTTCCTTGAAAGGTGGGCAGAACCCAGACTTGTTCTTCTATGGCTGTGTGTGCACTATCGTCAGAAAATCAGTGCTGGCAGAAAACGACCTGGGCCCTCTTGTGTGTATGACTATTTACTGATGGTGTCACAGGGCTGGGGGCTGGCTGCCCTTCCCACGGGACAGCAGGTATCACAGGCTTGCCCCGCACCATGTGTATCTCAAGAAGTCGTGCTCCTCTTTAAAAGTGTTCCCTGTCTTTTCCTACCTCATCATCTTTGCTCATTGTTTTGTGGCGATGTTTGGCACATAAACACGGGCGAACACTGCATTTACATTCATTTCAGAAGCTTTTAAATGTGGCTGGAGCCACATGTTGGGAACATAGTGTCAACTAGATTTAGGTCTACCACAGCTATCTTCCACCTTCCTTATCCCCCAAGTGTGTGGGATTAAGTTTCATGGAAGCACAGCTGGAAGGCGCATGCCCGCCTGCCAGCGCTGTCCAGGCACCGAGTGCCTCTGACCGGCCTTATCTGGGACCTCCAGGAGAAGGAGATGGTCTGTAACCTTTCGGTTCAGAGCACTTTGCTGTCTAGTAGTGACAGAGGGAACTGAGTAGGGCTGGGGTCTGTTTAGTGATGGGATTGCAGGTCTGTGGATTAAAGAAAACCACCGTAATGCAATGCTAGCTCCCGCCGGGCAGTATTACGGCACTGTATTTGGTTTTAAAAACTTGTGCAACATGGAATTACCGGGTAATTAATTCTGTGGATTAAAAACCAGTTCTTTCACTGACCTCAGAGTATTGATCACTGGGAGTCACCAATAAGCACAACCACGTTTAGCAGCGATGCCAAAGGGCTGGGGTCTTTCTGCCATGATCCAGTTAGTGAACTAGACGATGACATAAAACTTCTGCTGATGAATCCCGTGGAGGATGTGTAAATGGGAGGATAATAAAGGGGGACAAAGGCAGGTTACTGTTTCGCAAACCTGCCTTGCCTGGTCACAGTCCCGTGCCATCCACTGGCAGGTAGCTAAATGCCGGCTTACACAACAGCGGAGACATAGGCTGCCAGTAAGGTGGGAGCTGCAAAGGCTGCTTACACAACCCTTTCATGTGTAAAATGAAGCTATAAGGAAGAAACAGGGGAAGGATCCCTGGATGCAAAGGTTATGAAACTTTGTAGCCCATGAAAGATCACTATTAGAATGTCTTCATCTTCATCTTCATCTTTATGGACATTTCCTTTTGTAGTTAGAATACATAGATATCTATACACATCTGTCTATTCATATGTAGACTGCATGTTTGTGTGTGTAAAATGTATATGTATATATTCTGATATTTATGTGAGCCCTGTACAGTAAGCGTATGGAAAAGACCAATTGCCAGTGCTCACTTTATGCCCAGCAAATGTACCGGAGGCACCTCGGTGGTTTCAATACACCCCTGTTTCGAGTACAGAGATGACCAGGTCTATATACTTGTTTTTTCAGGACGTGAGACATGTCCACAGAGCCTTGCACGGGGGTCTAAAACAAATGGCTCTTTACTCAGATAGCCTAAGCTAAATATTTAGACAAAATAATCAACAGGGTTACAGGCGTTTTCTAGGCTCACTTTCCCAAGTACTCTGGAGTCCAGTTTAGCCCGGGGTGCTTTGTTGAATACCTGAACTTTTTTGGAATCCAAGGACAAGCACTGTGCAGATGAGGTTCTCAGCCTCTAGTCCAGATGAAATTTCTTGTGAAGAGGCTGGTGAAGCTGTCTCTTTTGTAACGTCCGTTGTGCCATTCACCACTGAGAACTGTGTTGTGAAATGTAGACAGCAGAACAAGGATCAGTTTCTCAAATTCCCCAAGTGTCTGGAGTCAGATTTTCCAAATTTTCCAAATACTTTTGATCTTGCAGACAAAGGCATAGAAAAACCAAGGGGCTAGGTGCTGAAGGTGGACAAACTTACCTTTGCAACTGATGAATCTAAGCTCCTGAGAAAGACTGCATGACGTGGTGTGCTGGTTTTGGCTGGGACAGAGTTATTTCTCTTCACAGTAGCTGGTATGGGGCTGTGGTTTGGATTTGCACTGGAAGCAGCGTTGGTAACACAGGGATGTTTTAGCTATTGCTGAGCAGTGCTTACACAGAGCCAGGGCCTGTTCTGCCTCTCACCCCACCCCACCAGTGAGTAGGTGGGGAGTGCACAAGGAGTTGTGAGGGGACACAGCCGGGACAGCTGACCCCACCTGACACAAGGAATATCCCACACCATATGGCATCACGCTCAGCATATAAAGCCGGGGGAAGAAGGAGGAAGGGGGGGACATTCGAAGCGAAGGCGTTTGTCTTTCCAAGTCACCGTTACGCATGACGGAGCCCTGCTATCCTGGAGATGGCTGAACACCTGCCTGCCATGGGAAATGGGAATGAATCCCTTGTTTTCTGTGTTTGTGTGCGCAGCTTTTGCTTTATCTATTAAACTGTCTTTATCTCAGCCCATGAGTTTTCTCTTTTAGCCTTCCGATTCTCTCCTCCATCCCACCGGGGGGAGCAAGCGGCCGCGTGGGGCTGAGCTGCCGGCTGGAGTTAAACCACGACATGTGGAAAGAGAAGGTCGACACATGTGCAAAGAGAAGGTCACTTTCCTTGATGATTTTTGAAGGTGTCAATGGGCGTGTGGATAAGGAAGATCCTTTTGATATAACCTACTTTAATTTCAGAAAGGTATTCAACCAGGTTTCTAATCAAGTCTTGAAGGAAGCGAAGAAATTTTGAGACATGAGGGGAGGTCCTCACATGAATATCACATTGATCAAAGGACAGAAAACAGTAGGAAAAATACTCCACTTTCACAGGCTGTGGAACTCCACTTAGTGCTCTGTGCTGGAACTCACGCTGCTCGACATGTTATTAAGCCATCTAGAGAAGGAAGCATAAGTAGGTGACAGTTTGCGGGAGGTGCTGAGTTAGTCAGGGTAATAAAGATGGGAGCTGATTGTGAAGAATTGCACAAGGACTTTATGAAACACAGACTGCAAATTAAAATCGAGACGAAATTCGGCATAACCTGACGTGTACAGGAAAAAATAATCCTAACCTCACACATGAAGTGATGTGTTATGATTTGTCTACTACCACTTAAATACAAAATCCTGGGGTTATAAAAAATAGTTTTGTTCAAATGTCAGTACAAAGGCCAATATCACTAAAAACAAACCAACCAACCAACCTACCCCCAGGCAACTCAAACATTAGGAAAGAACAGAGACTGTAATATAGAGTTTTACCCCCTTGTAGAAAAATTACACATGGCTGCTTGGTGAGAGTGGTGCTTTCCAAATTCCATGTGTTTTAATAGAGTAGCGGATAAAGAAAATCAGCTGGAAGAGAACCAGAGGCAGCCTTACCCAACACGTGCCCCAGTACCCTTGCCTTTGCTGCAGTGTTACAACCACCTTCTCAGTGACAGCATCTGCATCTAATCCATTGGCTTGGGAAAGAATTATTATATACAATCGTATCACAGCCAGCAAAGATGCTCCCTCTTCTCATGCTGGTTTGCAGCACACCACATGTTCTATAGCCACATGGGTTCTTGTCTCAAAACACCTTTAGGCAGGACCCTGCTGTAACATGGAAGGAACTAATGAAACTCTGGCCAGGTCTTGTCTAATCTAAATATTGGCTATAAAAGACAGACCAGGGGTAGAACATGTACATACTTTCTTAGAACAAAACAGCCATGGGAATAGTCTCCACGGCTACAAGCAAAGCCAAACCCACCAAAAATGTTGGTTTTTTTCACTCCAGGGTTCAGGATGGCAGCAGGACAGGTTATTTTATATATTTCATATAGTTATTTCTCAGCAGACTCAAGATGCAGCGTCGTGGTCTCTGTATCACAGAATCACACATACCTGCATACCTTGCCTTGCTATGCTACGTGCCGGCACAGCCTCTCTGTCTGACGGGATTACCTGTCTGCAGACCACACAGAAGCTGGCTGAGCCTGGTGAGTCAAGAAGCTCCTGCAGAAACCAGGCTAAATAGTTTGAGTATTCAGCTGTGTTTTATTAATTACTATAAAGCTATAAGCATATGTTCCACTATATGACATTTATAAGGAAATTATTCCTAAGAGAACAAATTCTTAGTCTGCCAGACCCTCATCTGTCTATTAATCTTCCCATGGTCACAACTCGACACGAAAGTCAGCGAAGGGGCAGCTTTCTCTTTTGCTTGTACTGTGTGAAGCTGTTTGCTTTAGTCCAAAGGTGTAAAGACTGCAAAACCCTGTACAGAGGTGAAATCTTCCTTTGTGTCTTCTGGAGATTTAGAGCTGCAATAAAAGCAAATAATGGTCTTCAAGCACCAGTGCTGGAGGTGAGGCTGCAAAACCCGCAGTGTGTGGGAAGAACGGGAGCTCTAATGAAGTTTGTCAGGGGCATTTGGCTTAACAAGTAGCTATGGGCCTTGGAAAATGGATTAAGGTTGGACTGGGGCTCATTAACAGACCACAGCTTTGTTATCACAGGGACACAGCACCACTCTGTTTTGGTTGAACAGCCCCAATGTTTTCACAGCAGATTATAGGATAGACTTGAACCTGCTCAGCTGAGACAGAAATCACAGGGAGGCACCCTCACCAGAGGGAGATTAGTTGTCATGCTCTGACCTTGCTGTGACTTACAGGCATATCTCTACCCAAAGCCATTTTGTCCAGAGATTATCCTCTTAAATTGCTGGGGTACGTCATCTTTCTGACACATCCAACAACGAGCTGCAATTCCTTATGCGTAAAATAGGGTAGCATCTTCTGGAATAGGGAAAACTTCCTTGAAAGGGAAGAGCGTGCCAGCCTTGTTCTTCACAGTCCGAAAGCTGAGGAAACCACATCCCAAATGCTCTGAGAAAACATCCTTTCTCCCTTTGATGGGAAAGGGAAGGAAGGTTGAGACTGATGCTCTTCACTTTCCTTAGAAGATGCAAGGTTTAGAGTCCATACAGTTCACCTGACATGAGAGCGTATTGCTTCTCTAATTCTTCTGGTGCTATGAATGCTTAGTCTTTATGAAATGAGTTTCCTCATCTACTCTCACATAGGAGAGCTGATGTGAAAGCTTTGAACAGCTACATTAATAACCTAGTGACACAGAAGTAAAAACGTCCATCCCTCAGATCCTTCCGTGCATTCTTTAACTACCCAAATTTCTTAAATACTACCACTGAAGAAATGACAGTATTCAAGCCACTTCCAATAATTTATAATTACTTGACAATATGCCATCAGTTTATTTGACACAAGCATAGGAACAACCACCAAGAATCAGATCTTCAAATCTCATAAACCAGTATTAATGAGTGAAACATAAGAAAATGTAGTTACATATACCAGTAAATTAGAGTATCCTTTTGTAAATATATCTAGTGATCTAGAAACAGCTGGAATTGATTTAGATATGATCTGAATTGCTGGGAAAAAAGGAGTTATACAACACCCCTTTTTTTTTTTTCTCAAAAGGTAAACAAACAATAAACTCGCCCTTCTACTCAGAAGAGTTGTATAAGAGGGAAGTAAAAACATTGCCGGAGGCATGGTGACTCCCTGTCCGTCCTTAAGAGACCTCTCTTCACCAGCCAGGAGCAAGGATTGCAATTCTGATTCCAGGAAACCTCATTGTGAATTGAAAATTGTAGAAATTCTATTCAAAAAGCAGTCAGGAGTACTGAGATGAAGATTAGTAAGGAAATGACATGAAACAAAATGTGTTACTTGAGAAGAATCTGGCTGACTTCACTCCTATACCCTTTGAATTGCTGTGGATTATGTTACAGCAGAAATCAGGGCACCTTTCAACAAAACACTGTGCCACAGGAAGATACGTTTTGAAAATGCTCTATTGCCAAGTGCTTTTCATCCCTTTACCATGAAATAAAACCAAACATCTTTACAGAACTGTGAAGGGTGTTTTAAAATCATGAACAAGGTCAGATGAGCTGCACTGCTACTAGTAAAACGGGGAAAAAATGAACGTAACATCTGGTTAACTACTGTGATTTCAGTTTACAGGGCATCTCTCATCTCAGCGTTTCCTTCTTTGTGACCATCAGGCTATTCAGAAGGCAGGCAGCTCTCCACATAAGGTGCCTCTCTCCACCAGGTTTAAGACACAACGATCATCTTTCACTCAAGTGTTTACAAATTTCCAAGGTGTGCAGCCTGATGGGGCTCTCACGGATAAACAAAGACACATTACCAGGTAGAGACGTCATTACCATCGCTCAAACCCATCCTCACAGTTCCTGCCTTGAGCGGGAACTGTAGAATTACAGTAGAATTAGAGGACGTAGGGAGAGACACATCGGTGAGTCCCTTGCCTTCCCCTGCAGACTCCTTTGTGCGATGCCCTGGGAGCCTACCACCGTACAGTCACCGTTAATAATCGCTTTAACTGTCTTGCAGCTGGGTGTTTTTACCAGCACGGAAAGGAGGAAGAAGAGGGCTGCCTACCACTTAGCTGGAAAGAACGTAACAGAGATTCGACATCCAAGTGCCAAAAGACTGTTATTGAGGCTACGGTATGACCTGAAGGGACTGGAAATAATGACAATAAATAATCTTTACACTAGATGCCTTATACACCCGTACTAACAGCGTCTGTTCTTGTTAAGTACCCTCTGCAATTTAAAGTTTTGTGGGAGTTAGAAGTGTAACTTCTAGTTATGAAAATCCTGTCCAAAGGGAGATGAGGCGCCCTCTATATGTCAAAAAATGTCAGCTCTTCAACGCCAAAGTGAACTGAAAGTTGCAACATCTTTGGTTAATTTGCTTTTAAACAAGGGTTTTTAGTGGCTTTAGAGGTAAAATTTAAATAATGAATCTTTATTTGAGAAAGGATTATGTGAAATATAAATAGAGGATAATTCCTTTTATCAAATTCAGTTACAAGTGCTTCACTTTTAAGGACAAACAGGCAAGATGCTGAAGTACAGATGCACTCACAGCCAAAAAAAAAAAAAAAGAGGCAAAAACCCAGCCCTGTTTCCCTTCTCTTCTCTAGAGCTGAGCTGACTGTAAATTCAATCACTTCACCCCAAACTGGCGCGAGCCAGCCGAGCGGCTCTCCTCCCGAGGGCTGTAACGACAGCACAGCCATGCTCTGGTCTGTTTGGCAACGAAGAGCACAGGAACGAAATCTGATGCCCAACATCACAACTTTAAGACACAGTCAGATGGCTATTATTTTCACTGCCAGAACTAAACTTTATTTCCATGTGTATTACATACTGGTATTTGATGCCAAGTACATTAAAATTACTTTAACAGAGGATTTAAGTGAGGAATATTTATTCTTCACTAAACAGGTTAAGAAGGAATGTAAAAACCTATAAGAAAAAGCTGTTTTAAGCTTTGTTTTGATTTTGGCAAACCAAACAGTTAAGTACTCTTCTGTTCTCTCCTCAGATCCTTCTAAGTACCAAAAAAAGCATCTTTTCATAATCATGCAGCTCAAGGAAAAGTCTTATAAAATCCATTTCTTATGCTAAATATGGTTACAAATAAGAGTATTAACACAAAACTCCCAATTCCTATTTTTAAATACAAATACTGTATTCTATTATGAAATGGGGATAATTAAAATATATCAATGACTACAAATCTATTAATTTAAAGCAAACACTAAACATGCTGTTTGCTTTCACGTGGAAGAATCAGGATATTGTATGGTTCAAGCACTGCTGTAATTTCTGTCAACTCCTTGATGCCCAGAATGTCAAACTGCCAAACACAGACACACACGTATTCAGGTCTGAATAGCACCAGGTGTTTTAGTTTCCCCCCACCCCCCTTAAAGATACTAACATTTATTAAATGAGTGACATGACAGCTTTCTGAAAGTGACATGCACAAGTAGACAATTTGCTTCAAGTCTCCAACTAATAAGCTAAAAGTTTTAGACAATACTGAACAACTACCGATGTATTTCATGGTACACAAGAAAACAGTGCTTCCACAGTATATCCTCAGTTCTCAAGTACAAAAATATCAGTTATGGGTAGTCAATAGTTATCAAAAATTTTATTGGTACAGAATGAAAGCAGCATTTACTTTATTGTTTTTTAAACCATACATCAGAAAATTCCCTAGTACACATGTGGAGGAGTGAAATAGGCTCTGTACTATTTACCTGCTACTGATCCTAGGTCCAGATTTAAAATCATTCCTGGCCAAATACAAACAGTATCATTAATAGCAAAGGGAAGGCAGTTCCTCAGTGTGAAAGGTCAGCATTTGGAGTCTTACTAAAGCACTACTTTTGAAACAATACATCACTTAAATGTATAATTACATACACTACAAGTGGTAAACAAGCTTTTCTTAACAAGAACTATTGAGACTGGGCATAAACATCTTAACCACAAACCCTGGAAATATTATGGGTGCTTCGATGTGGCCCTTTTTGGCGAGAGAATAAGAACAATGAAGTATGGCTTTTCAAACTTCTTTTAAAAGCACATTTTATAAAATTTTGTAGGCTTAAATTATTTTAGAGGACCCTTAACATTTCTCTGTAACAGCATTTACTAATCAGAAGCATTAATTACATCAGTAGATTAAGCCATTGGCTGACAGCTGATCACCAGCATTACACAGGAGCAGTTTGCTTTTGCTGTTGTTTTTTAAGTAAGGGAGGTACTTTTCTAGTGAGAGCCATCCTACAGTACTATCAAACATTTCCGAGGTTACTACATAGCTTCTCAAATAAAATCCTCAACAGTTTTGTTTTCCAGCAGATATTCAAACCAAGCATATGCAGAGAGCAAATACAATCGGGTATGAACAGTTCAAAAGTCTCTCTAACGTTTTGTTTCACAGTTACCTCTGCAAAAGAAAAGCCCCTCCTTACCCCAATGAGACGGGGCGAGAAGGGGAAACAGGTCTGCCATCCATGTAGGAGTTTGGCTAGCATAAAGTTTTATTAAAGTAGTTAACAAAAATAGTTAAACATTTTTACAATTTAACATCCAGTCTGACAAAAGGCAAATCAATGAAAAAAATACAAAAAAGTAAAAAAGTGCACTACCCAGTCCAGTATTTTGCTTTAAAGTCATGTCACTTACAGTATATGAAAAATAAACCCAGAAGTGTAATTACTTTAAAATACATTGCTTCCATATTTCAGTATTTTACACATATATTCTATAGTGGAAGAGGAGATCTCTTAAAAACTTTACTCTTAAAATATTGAGGTGCATATGCCAAGCAGGATAGACTTGGCAAGTTAAGTTGCAGTAGAGAATCCTTTCAAATTTGGCATTTCATTTACACACCTTACCGTGCCAGCAAGGTCTGTAGTACCCAAACCTTCTAGTAAGAACAGTAATTTTCTTTAACGCAGATTTACTAATACAGACAACTACAAGAAACGGTGAGGTCAGCAATTCTATGGGATCTTAAGGAGATACAAGTCCTGATGTAGTCGTCAAATGGTACAATGCCACAACAAACTTTAAGGCCATGTTTTATTTGCTGATTAATGGACAAAAGGCAATGGATTCCCCCCCCCAAATATTTTCTTGAAAGTCTGTGCTCATAAAAATCATGAAAAGTTGGAAAGACTTAATTATTGAAACTTTAAATATATTTTACACAATCTTGTTTGTACAAAAATACAAGTTAAATATAAACATAAAGCAATCATGATAATTTTATGTAAATCCATTTTGTGATATTCTGTTATATATAAAAAAGTTTCTCAGCTCTGTCTCATTTGTGAAAAGATCAATACCAGATTGAATCACTACTGGCAAAGGGCCCTAAAAAGCACACTTTAGCATTAAATATGTTTTACAATGTTAGTACCATTTCCTGATTTCATCTTTTCTAAAGACTGGCAAAAGATAGGGCAGTATGTCCATAAACCAACAAATAATTTGGCTACAATGTCATAAAACACAAACACACAAATCTGTACAACAAACCCAGTAGCTATGCAGTACGTACTTGTTACACACACACATACACAGACGTGGAATGAAACTTAGTGAGACGCCATTTCTAGTTCACTGTTCTTCAGCCTGGCATTTTGTCTTACTTCATCAAATGAATATGACTTTGTTACCTTTCCATTCTTAAATACGGTGTGAAGGAGGTCCTGCAAGAAATACCACAGTTTTAGCAAACAAACAAACCACATAGGTTACACAAACTCAAAAGTGAGCACCCAAATCCAGCCTGGTAAGACTGGAGCTTTAGACTGTCAAGATACTAAAACTTTGCACAGCTTCTTCTGACACCTTTCACTAATGGTTAGACAGAAGAAAGGATTTAGGCCACCTTGTGCACAGACAGAAGCTTCGTGCCAAGTAGTCCCTAAAGCAAGTTGTCCACATCTGGCCAATGTCAAAACCACACATGCTAAACATACCCTGCTAGAGCAGCTAGCAAGAAAGGAGGCACTCAACCAATTAAATACAATTCAATTACAGAGGTTTAAACAAAATCTTTATTTCCCCTAGAGCAAAAAAACAGTAATAAAAAAAACCCCACAACATCTTTCTTCACAGTCCCCCTTGCACATGTATTCTGTAAAACAGCATACCATGAAGTGCTTGCAAACAGCACGCTGAAAGAGCAATAAGCACGGCTCTGTGCAGAAGAGTTAGCACAAATGCGACGTCGTGCAGCCACTACGCTTGATGACCTATTGCAAAGGCCTGTGGCTTTAGGAAAACGGGCCCATAAGAGTGTACTTTTCCCTGCCATTTCCTCGGGGAACCCCAGAACCTGCACCACACAAATAACCCTCTCTAATATCCCAGGACAGAAAATTTCCTGAATTATTTTACCTGTCAAGAATGAAGGAACTATATAGTGCCTAATTTCAGACCCAGAGTCTTCTGACTGGTTTTGAAGCTATTTCCTCACCATTAACTCCCTTCCTTCTCTACATACGTATATGTAAGAATGTGTGTCACAAACATATATACATGCATATGTGTATGTATAACTTTGAAACCAAGATCTTTGCATCCAGAGCACATTATCTACAGCGTATATAACTGTTTTTCCATCTTGAAATTTCTCAGAGAAACCTCAGTTTTATGCTTACTGTTGCATAAAACAGTACACCTAGTAATACCCCTCTGCCTAGTAGCACATAAATGTGCTTCTGTATACCAGAAAACTCAAGAATTCTTCAATCCTCTTAATTCAGGAAGACTCAACATGCAGTTAAACATTTTATTGCTTGCACAGAGAGATCAAACTGAAAACCTGAAATTGGCATGTTACTGAAAGAGCATTTAATTTTGCAATTGTAAAGAATTAACAGGGAAACTGAATTCCTGGTTTAAACTTACATCTTTGAAAATCGGGCAACTACACTATGTACAAAAGGAACTGTTTAAAAATCTCAACTGGGGAAGTAGAAACAAATTTGAGTTATGACTGTTCCTCTCCCACCTCCAACTCCCGTCACTACTCAAATTGTGCAATACAGCCCACCCAAAACTACTTGGCTAGCATATATTCTGTAACAATGAGACATTAATTTTGGGGAAAAAGCAGCAGCACTCTCTTCTTTCCAAAGACAAACAAAAGAGAAGGATCCCTAATTGTAAAACCTGAATGTTCAACTGGCATTCTAACATTCTGCTTTTATTGAATTTGGCACCACATTTGGGTACACTTCTAAGGTAATTAAGTGGGAAATGAACAAAAAAGGCAATTAAAAAAAATCAATTCTGAAATTAAGTTATACCATGGTTTTTCTCATTCTATTTTGTACGAAGAACGACATAATAAATTTTGGAAATTCTTACCTGTCCATACTCTTCAAGGTCTCCCTTGCCTTCTTCAAGTGTCACGTAATCTCCAGCCGGCGTCCTATGCAGTGACAGTCGTCCTTTCTTTGACCTTTTGTTCGGATCAGCAACCGGATCCTTGAACACATTTACCTAAAATGAAAACAGTGATTTTTTTTTTAAAAGGAAAGGGCTTTGTGGGACTTGTGTACCTAATGCAGATAGCAGTAATGTAACAGGAAATGTGAAACAGTTTTCCAAGTAGGGAGGTCTCTACTGAAAACATAGAGGTTGTACATAGTAGTAGTAGAAAGACATACCCCGAGACCGTTGGTCACCACGTAGCTACATTTGAAGGAACAGTTTAAGAGATCTCTCGTTAGTTTCTGCAACAAAGCTCCACCAGATCCAAAGGCAATATTCTCAATACTCCATTTATTCTTCTTCATTCCCTCCACAATCTAACAAGAAAAAGAAAATTATGATGGAGCGTACTTTTAGGCTATGCCATTTTTCCATAAAAATGTTACACTACTTAAACAAGATGCTTTTACAGACAATTAAACCAACTAACATTCAGTTTCCAGGAGATATATGTAACAATTCTGTCAATATTTGCTACATTGTTCGCATTTTTATTTGTGATTCCAGCATGGCATAATTATAAAAAGTTTTTACTTTAAAACTGTTGTCATGCTGGCATATATACTTCCCAAAACAGGGTAGCACAGTAATGCAGTGTCCAGACAATCACAGCTCTAAAGAAAGGACAAGACTTTACAGGAGTATTTCAGAGCCTTCCGTTTTCTCAGAGTTATGGGAAGACCTCAAAGCATAGCACGTGTCCTGAAACAAAGCAGTAATCTTGCTCATCAACTCCAGAAAGTTGTTACCCACTCTGACCAATGACTTCAACAGAGCAGCTCTCCTGAAAATCACATTGTCTAGAATTAGATTGGCAATTTCAGAGATGGGAAATGGAAATATATAAAGCTGCTCAAAAAGTTTGCTTTATCATCTTCTCAGACAGATACGGGTCAGTGTGAACCGCACTGCTATCAAACATGACATCCTCTGGCCTGGAGTAATGGGTGCTAGCTTAGTCATGCTCATAAATGGCCAAAATTTGTTTCCCTGACCTGCTACCCTCATGACAGCCTGAAACAATGGTTACAGCCCCAATAAGACTGTGTCTGATCTCCTCAACTCTAAACATTTTACGAACGGAAGTGGGTGAGAAAACTTCAGAGTGGGTGAAACGGTAAAAACCCATCCAGCTGGGAAAAGGAACGTGAGAAGCAGAATGGAAAGACATCACCTATGGGGAACAGTGCAGAGTTTCAAAAATCAACATCATCATAAACTTGGTAATCTTTTGTGCAGTCTCAACCTTCTGTGTCAAACAGAAATGTGAGTAACACTGAACAGGGCTGTTTCAGGACCTACTGATGTCAAGTCACTTGAATTTTGCTTTAATTGTCCCTTAAAAAAAAGTTTCATGAGAAACAAAAGAAAGAAAAAGAGAGAATTCCAGTTTCAGACAGTGGCAAATGGGTAGCTAATGTAAACAAAAGAGTATACTACTATTTTGTTTATCAATTTAGTCACATGCAGACCGTCTCTTCACAGATACTCTCGAAGTCTGAACGCATGACAGAGGCCAGCCGAGAGGCAGACTGCAGAGCCATAACCTTTTGAGGGTATGCTCTGAACACAGAGATTTCCCCAGTAGAGATTTCATCAGCGAGTTTCCATCATTCTAATGGTATCAGCTTATCCAGCCTCATCCAAGAAGCCAAGTGAAATAAATCTCAGGCACTACCACCATGACTTCCACTTAAGGGAACTCTTTGGAAGTTTTATATCCTGAACAAATACCCCTTTGATATGTGACAATCCCGTGGATTTTAGCGGACTCATCACATCCTTTCAGACAGTGACCATGCACAAAAGGAATCTGTATTTTCAGGTGATTAGGTTCTCCTGGAAGCAGTTAGAAGAAGTACTCAGGGAGGATAAAGGATAGAAATGAATTAAATTCTCCCTTAAGGATCTCAGAAGCAACTGAAGACAACAAAGGTAGGGTAAGAAAAGGGATTTTTGTATACCTTCTCCTTAAGCGTAAGGCCCAATAGTACTGTAAGAAACCAGACTTGACTGGGCCTGGATACGGACCCTGCTTACCTACACTGTCTTTTGAAAAGGCAAATGCAGGTAAACTCCACCTGGGCTCTGATCAAGTTCTGTCCAGATGCTGACCAAGCCTGAAGCCATGTCAACTGTCAGCCAAGCCTGAGCCAAGGTATTCTTATTCGTTTCCTTACTCAGTTTTATAGATCTCTCTGACATTGAACTCACCTGAATACGTCTGCAAGATGTAGCACAAACAACATCCTACCAAGGTACATGATGCTCAGACTTCATGTTCACTGATACTCATAGGTTAACAGATGCTAGTACAAGTACAGTACAGCTGGGCCATGGCCACTTAACCTTCTTGCCTGGGTGAGAAGGAATGTGACTCTCCTTTCAGCTAGTGTTCCTGCTCTCATTTACAGATGGTTTGTTTGTCTTGTGCCACAAGCACAGCTCCTCACTTACCTTGGGCAAAGAACTGGCTTCCACCTTTCCACTCTCTCCCAAGAGATTTCCTTACTCAGACTGACCTTTGGCTGGTGAGGGGCGGAAGGGAAGGGAAATTTGAAAGACCAAGTTGAAAGACAGCTCTGTCTCTACCAGTGACCCACAACAGAGGCCCATGTATCAGCTTCCTTAGGTATGGGGAAGAGATGGCAAACAGCAGCAGTAATAGGGAAGAAGGGGGAGATTGGAAACAAATGAAGCCTCCCACAAAGGAAAACAATACAGAGAACTTCTTGTCTCACTTTCAAACCTATACAGGGAGAACAGTTCAGGTGTGAAGGTTTTGACCAGCTTCCTCTGACCATTATGAGCATGATTAATGTATCAACTGTGACTCCAGATTAGAGGATATTCTTTGTGTAAAAATTTGAAAGACAACTGGAAATTGAATGTTCAAAGAAAATCCTTTGAAAGTGTAGTATATTGTGGAGTTAGCAGATTGGAATGATTTTAAAAAGTGAAAGAAAAAAGTCAGAAAAGGTTCCTTACCTGTTCTACCAGCATCCCCTATTAAAACAAAGAATTTTAAAATCCAGTTTATACTCTGAGTTGTTTTCTGTATTGTTGTTTCAGCTAGTCTGGATAGTTAAATGAGACTGATGGTTCACCACTCACTGGACTTTCCTGCTGTACCCATTACCTTTCATCTGATCCATAACATTAAATCATGCCTAGAATCTAAGGCTGACATGGAGCAATTAGAACAATCACTTGCATAGGCTGGGGGGCGAGGGAAGATGGCCACAATACATTCACGTTTATTCATGTAAACTCCTTTTTGAAAAGGATGAATTATACTTCAGGGTTGGGTTGGTTTTGGGGTGGGGTTTTTTTGTTTGTTTTAGTATTTTTATTTTAAATGGCAAGCTTTCCAAAGCTTTGTCAGTTTTCCAAAAGTCAGCACAGCAACCTTAGTTTTGCTGATGTAAGAGGATAAAGAGAACCATGAAATGTAAATACGAGTAAAATTAGGCCACACGATCATGGCCCTTTTGCTCCAACATAACTTGCTGCTGTCAAATGAGAAGTGTCCTTCTCCCTTCTGCACACTTCTCACAGCTCAAAACAGCAGTTTATTTCCTCTCCTGTTTTGTGCTGGTGAGTACTGGTCCCTTTTGGGGGCTAATTTAATTCACCAAACCACAAAAGTGTTTACTTTTGGCTAAATTAGTTTGCTGCTACTTGTGTGGGCTAAATTAGTTTAATGACCAGTGGTTCAATGACCAAAGCTGACGTGAGGTGCGCAGCAAGATTATGAAGTCTGGAAGAGGTAAGACGGTGGCCAGTAGAAAGCAGTGAGTGATGTCTGCTCTGTAAGTCTTGTGGAATTGGATCTTCAAGCCTCTTCTACTACATATTACAGGTAGACTTTTCCTCATAGTCACTTAGTGTTCGATGAGGAAAATATGTAAACAAGCAGATCATCTGAACAAAGAATTGCTCCTTATGCCTCTTATCCTCTGCCATTAGCTGCTGAAATGATTTTCCTGCTTTATTTAGAACTTAGAGAGCAGTGCATTTTTCCCTCTAATGCAAATATTTTAAATACTAGTTTTAATATTTTGATTACAATCCATGCTATATAAGCATCCTTGAATTTTGTCCAGTCTAACTTACAGAAAGCAACCTTTGAGTTCCTTACCAGAATGAATTAATAGTCCATTTTTTTTCCTGTCATGACTCATGAAAATCTCAGCCACAACATAATTTGCCTAACACAGGAGTCTCTTCCCCTAGTATCTAACAATAAGACTTTCTTTACAGCTATTAACCTCTCATGCTTGTGTTCCGTTAAGCATATTAGCACAGTTATATATTCTCAGAAAGTCACATGGGACAAAAGAACAAAGCGAAATAAAGTTTGCTTTAAAGGCCATTGGAGGCAGAACAAAACTGTAGTGCGTGACTGCTCTACAGTTGGCATATCAGGTAACAATCTCAATATTAACTGCTCTCTAAGAATCTGAGTGACAAATTTGAGTTCTGTGGCTGAGGTTCACATTACGTGCCCATATTAGATATGCAGATAGTTTCAGACTAGCTAAAAAGCAAGCCTGATTTGTCTCACTCCTAATTTTGAGGAGTAGCAAAAGTCAACTTCGTTGAGAAGAATCTAAGGATGTGTCAATCTAGAAAGCGAAGACAAGCATCAGTAAAATCAAGCAAAATTAATCTTATATTTATCCAACTTAATTCTGGTTTTGAACTCTAATACGCCTGACTATGAATGATCTAAGACAAACATGATCAAATCAAGTTCTCCTTTTACATGCCACTCGTCACCTGCAGTCTGTACCTTTGTAATGGCATTATATTACCTATTATCTCCATCTAGTCAATAGTGGTGAATTTATAACTAGTTTCAAGCATATAGCATCTACTAAATAATCAATTTTTGTCCTGATGAAACTGCACTTTTGAGTCAAGACTACAGTCCAATCTGTTATACAGATTTTCTGGGCTTTCAACAATCCTTATTCCACTAGTTGCCAAACAACGAACTT
The DNA here is from genome assembly GCA_013399095.1 of Psophia crepitans. Taxonomy (NCBI): domain Eukaryota; kingdom Metazoa; phylum Chordata; class Aves; order Gruiformes; family Psophiidae; genus Psophia; species Psophia crepitans. The sequence continues at coordinate 38,282 of VWZZ01000088.1, forward strand.
GCCTCCCATACCCTTGTTTTTAAAAAGTCTCCTTCAAAAACCACACCTTCAAAATTTGAGTTCAAGCACACTTCAGCTGGTACATAACTAATGAGCCAAGCCAGTTAATTACTACTATTGCTATAGCACAGCAATCATGCAGTGTGCTTTAGATATCAATGAAAGGACCAAACACTGCCAGATTTTGATCTGAATTAGACTTGACAAGCAGGATTAAAGCAAACAAAAGGAGAGACAGTGGGAGGAAGGGTTACAACAGGGGGATTAGGAAATGCGTTTTAGTTTTTCTATGCATCTTAATAATTCCCTGTGGAGTTTTAATGAATTTGTTTTACGGGTTAGGATATCGCTGCTAGTGTCTGGAATGAAGGGCAGGGTGGGGTCAGCAGAGAAGCTGAAACATCTGACTAGTCGTAACAGAGTCCAGATTAAATATCAACAGTGTCAACCTGACACATGAACAGGATTGCCTACCTCTTGCAATGTGTTGATATCCACACCATCCCCTTGAATAACTCTGAGATATGGTGGCAGCAACTTGTAGCCTTTGGAGTTCTCTGTAATGGGAAACTTCTTCCCTAAGATCTCCAAGACCTATTTGAAAAGAGAAGGGAGACAGTTCAAAATAAAAATACACCATTCCAACAAAGAAACACATTTTTCACATATAAATCAAGCTTCCCCCCCCCCCAAAAAAAAATAAATCCATAAATACACCCACATATCCTCTCTAAATCTATCCACATAGGCACAGAAACAAAAAGCATGCCAGCCATTGTGGTGGAAGCTATTAGAATAAAGCAGTCACAGACCATATGGCCTTTATGAACTTGTACCTGAGCGCTAATCAGAACCATGCTTCCCTCCTTTCTCTCTGTGGATGCTGTGAGGTTTTGCTATTAAATATGTCAACTGAAGATTCTGCTCTTCTTTTGACTTCCCTTAAGATGGTGGATGAGGCTTTCAGTTTTCCGTGATTTTGTTAGCCACCAATAATTAAAATGAAACACTGCAGTTAGGAGTTTTTCTTATCAGTTCTGATAAAGATTATTCAAAGTTTGTATTTGCGATATGTCACTTGTCTCAAAGGAAAAAGTGTTAGAGCTGTATGGATCTAATTTGATGGAGTATCAACATTACTAAAATCTACTCTAATTTCTTATTAAAACAATGCTGACAGCTACTCAGATTCAGGAGTATCAATAGCTTATTATAGAACTACAACAATCATTATGATCTCTAAAGAGCTTCAAGGCAAGAAGCATTTTTCAACTGGGAGGCTGGCTGTGTGCCACTGACTTAAATGCACATCTTACAACAGGGAGAAGAGTGCTAAACTTCTGTTTGTAGCTGTCCTGGTTGCAGCTGAGATGAAAGTTAATTTTCTTTCTAGGAGCAGGTATAGTGCTGTGTTTTGGATTTAGTATAAGATTAATGTTGATAACACATCGATGTTTTCAGTTATTGTCAGGTAGTTGTAGTGTCTACCCTAAATCAAAGACTTTGCAGCTTCTCACACCCCACCAGGTGAAGCTGGGAGAGCAGAGTCAGGACAGCTGATCCAGACTGGACAGAGGGACATTCCCTTCCATTGAGCATCACGCTCTGTATGCAACTGGGGAGGCTAGCTGAGAGGTGGGACTGCTGCTCAGGAACAGACTGGGCATTGGATTGGTTTTGTTCCCTTCTGCATGTGGTGAGCAACTGTATTTGTGTATCACTTGTTTTATACATCCATATATATATCATAATTATTATTATTATTCTCTTCTCTTGTTATCATGAGGTTTTTTCCACTCGCCATCCCACTGCTGGGGAGAGGTGAGTAAGTGGCTGTGTGGTGTGCAGTTACCAAATGGGGTTAAACCATGACAGTAGCATAAAACAAGTGAATTACATTAATACAGAACACCAAGATACCTAAAACACAGTGGTAAGAAATCTGAACTGGCATTTATTAATACTCAAGTTGTTTCCCATTTTATGTGTTATTAAGTGCTGAAAGTTTCTCTTTATAGAATCCTTCCAGCATCATTAGACCAGCAAAACCAGTAACTGTTGTAAAAGCTTCAAGAATGGTGTGAAGAATGGGCTTGATGAAAAAGATTACTAACTATTCACACTGCAAAAGTGTTTCCATAGCTATACTGAGATGAGGTAAATGTTTACATTGTTCACAGGTCCAAATTATCCAGCATCAACTATATACCGTGCATACCAAGTTAGAGCATTATCTTTCCTAACGTTTGTTAGCCCATCATAACAAAACAAACAATTGCCCTTCCCAACCTTGTACACAAATGACTTCAAGAAAAGATTACCTTTAGAACAGTGTCAAGGGGATTCCCAGAATCTGGTCTAATAATAAGTGGTGCCTCTGGACTTCGGGCTTCAATTATATGCCTTAAGTCATCACCCCATATTTTTTCACAAGCATTGTATATGTCGTAGCTGTCACTAACCACAGATACAGGCACTGAAGAAAACTGTGTCACTATGTGTTCAAAAGCATCTTTTTCATGATCTTTCCCCCAAGCTGTTATGGTACTGTAAAGTCAAATGAAAAATCCACATTAGAGCAGCATTTATATGTTAAATCACACGTTCTGTATTTCCTACCAGTAACAGTTCAAGATAACAATAGGCCATATGGTTGCAAGACAGCATAAACTACACGCTTATCAGCTGTGTTGGATGGATCGCAAATATATTACATACTAAATAAACAACATCCTGGATTCATCTTTGGGAACTCAGACAAACACTTGACACATGAATCTGCTTTCATATGTAAATGTGATTTTTAAAATTTTTTTCTTTTACAGTTGTGAGGGACTTTCTCTTTCAAATCTGAAATTCAGACAGTTGGGGAACTACAAGAACAGAACATCTGCTCTGGCAACTTCAGGCTACAAAGCAGGAAGTAGAAAACTAGCAGCATAAGTTAGAAAAATCTTAGAAGAAAACATAATTCGTTTTCTCTTTTAATAGTGATTTAAAACCATTATGCTGACTCAATACAAACATTCTTCTAGAGGAACCTCCAGGCATTACCCCTGGTACAAGGGTACAGGCAAGCACATAAAACAGAGTTGCCAAGAGAGGTAATAACTTATCGAATGCCATTTGATCTGCAGTGGCTGTACGCAGTTGTCACAAACCGGCTGACATAACTGACATTAGTAACTTGTGTGTGAACACCTAAAAATGCTTTCAGACAAAGCATAGGTGTGCAGTAAGACCAAGTGGGCATAAAATTTTTACCATAAAATACTGGCATTGACCTCTGTGTGGACAAGCCCCAGATCACGGCAGCGAAGAGATAAAACAAAATTTATTTCAAAAAGGCCAGGGCAGTCTGAGGAACGACCCTGGTGGTACGCCAGAGGCAAGCACCACACTCACAACACAACCTCACACTGGAATTCCAGTTTCCGATTCTGGAAAAATTCAGGTCTCTCTGTGAGACCGTTTCTGTGTCTGACCTTGAAAATGGTGACTGCAGCCTGCCTTTGGCAACGTGAACTTTCACTAGGGCAGTTTAAGCTGTCTGCTCTCATACCACCACTTCGATATGCTGTGCAAAAGACACTTGTTCTTTGACTTCATGGTCTTGCTTTCATTACAAAGAATTTTATAGTTGCTTAGGCCATCATTTTTTAACTGTATATTAATTTCAGCTAAATTCAAACAAAATTTGTCACTTCTACTGATCAAACAAGAGTTCTAGAACAGTACTACAGCAGTGGTCCAGAACAATACATAAGCAGTGTTCCTTCAAAGATGATCACTACTCTGTGAGGGCTATTCATGTAAGCCTTTCCATTATCTGTCTTGCAATCCAAAGTGAAAATATTCCTTATTTAAAAGCACTGGATTTTGTACTCAGTAAGAAAAACAACTGTTCTTTCCTTTATATTCTGCTTGTTTCAGTATGCAGACCTGCAAGTGAAATTCAAATACATGCATTCACTCCTGACCTTGTACAAGATTCAGATATCAGAGAATGAGAGCTCTTCATCTCAAATGTCTGTTTGAGACTAGTCCCCTACTCTCAAAAACTCATTCACAATTCTTAGTGAGAGACCAAGGATTTACCATTGGGTGAGTTAGCTATGCTGATGAGAACCTTTAGAGCCACTGCCTCTTCTGGAGGAAGAGCATGATCTGGGAGAGTCCAGAATTGCAACTCACATGGCTTTTCATTTTAAGATTTTGTTTAAAACTAATGTGAATCCTCAATATCTACTTTTACCTGTAAGTCTCAAGTCCATTCTATAAAGAATCATCCAAGTTTACTTAGACACCGATACGAAGATTATAGCTAAAGTCAGTCATGGATAACACTATACCATATAAGTGAAACAGATTAATATTTCTGGATACAAAGATGGATAAGAAAAAAATACATTTTATTAATAGCCTGATATCTTACCTGTGTTCAGCAGCTGGAACAGAATATCCTGGAACTGGATCTTTTGTACCATAGTACTTTTTAATTAATGCAATTCCTGCTACTGTGTCTGTTCCTTTGAAGTTCACCAAATGAGCTGAAGCTCCTATTCCTGCAGTCTGAAAAAGATGCAACTTTCAGTTGTCACACCAAATATAGAAGCCTAAATCCAGTAACGACCCAGCAGTAGTCTGTAACAGCAAAACTCTCAGTTCCCATTTCACCAATACTCTCTTCATGCCTTTACACAGGAAAGACAACTTTCATACACAAAAAAGCCCTCTCAGTCCAGTGCTTGCAGCTCACGCACACACTCATCCCCCACCTCGATCTCTCCCCTCCACAGCAAGACCAAACACAGTACTCTCTGCATTCACAATTTCACTGCTGAACAGCAGCACAATTGTTGACAGATACATGCTACAATCCTTTATAGTTAAGAACAACTAGAATGCTTAAATTATTAGATAAGTAATACTACCTCTTGTGAAGAGACTCCTCTGTAGCCAAAGTCATGCAGTTTATATTCCAGTCCTTCTAAGCTGCCAGAAGTCTCTAGCAAATATTTGGCCAAAATCTTTTTCTGCTCTCTGGAGTTTGTTGCCACTGTGATCGGATACCATGACTGCACAAGAATAGTCTAAAACAAAACCCATCACATTATTACGTGTATGTTTGCTCAGGACTTAAAAATCCCTGCTTGGCATTTAATCAGGCACAAAAAGGTTTATTTATTTTCATCACCCATTCAGAAAGTACCGATGCCTCCAACAGTTTGCTTTAGGGCTAAAGTAATTAGCCTTTATAATACCTTTATAAGGTAGGCCAGGTATTGACCATCTCAGGAGTTATCACTCCCAAGCTACAGACACACAACTGCCCCTGTCCTACTTTCCTTGTGGATGAATTTCACACCTACTGGTGTGAATTTCCTGTAAAATTATTACAGCCTCTTGCCAGGTAAGGAAAAAAAAAAAAGAATCCAGGCATATTTAAAGAAGAAGGTAAAATCCACCAGAGATTCCCCTTAAACCAATAAAGGGTTCAGGCTTTAATTTAAGTGCATTAATATTTACTTAGAGAAAACTCGTTAACTTTCCAAAACTGACCTCAATCCAATTTGTGAGCCAGTAGCACTCTGGATCTGTGTTTTCTACTGTGAAAAGAACATTTCCTCTGGGAATTACAGAGCCCTCAGGAACAGCCTTTATTTCTATAGGAAGATGGCCATCGTACTTCTGTGTAAGAACAGCAATATTGTTAAACAACAGGAAAGATTAGGACCTACCTCTCTTATTTGACTGCAACAGATAAAAGTCAGACTGTGAGTTTACTAATAAAACTTTCCTCTCTGTTTTTTTCAACCCTAAAAATAATTCGGTTTGTTTGCACACCCATCAGCCCAAATAAATAAAATCCCCCACATTTATTTTTTAAAAAAAAAAGAGGAAAATCCTGTAACCTAAAAAACAGCCTCTTTATCAACCCAAAGGATGATTATCAGTTGTATTCCTTGTACAAACTGAGTCAGGAAGGCTTAACTATGCTATAAAAATACCTAAGTTCTATCTACAGAGTAAGAAATATTTGCTACTCTGTTTTCTTCAGTGCTTTCACATGAAGTAAGGTAAAAAAACCCTTTAGCTATAATCTAGGCCTTCAAAAAAATCTCTAGTTTTGCTTAGTACAGATGAGTGCTTTTTTTTTATTAGAGCAGAATCAAAATAATCTTTAAAATAGATGTTAAATTATCATCTTAATTATTCACCAAATATGAAATCTAATCTTGAAGTGTCACTCTTTCGTCAAATTCAGTCTTTCATCCCTGAAGGACTAAAAATTGTGTGAAATACGCCTTTGAAAAAGAGTAAGCTGCAAACAGTAACTCTAAAAGAGTAATTATAACTTTCCAAAAGAGCTTTGAAAGCTAAACTGATAATACTTAAAGTGTTTTGTGTATTAATGTTTTTGACATGAAGCTTCTCGTGAGATATTCTTTAAAAGGAACAAAAATTGCATCAGTTAATAGAAATTACACAGATTTATAAGTAGTGTTAAAACATATTCTCCAGTGCCCAAAACACATCAGAAGTCTCTTCTACACTACGGTTTAAAAGTTTCTTCCAAAGCATGACATACTGAAGCAAACTATGTTTATATACCACACAGGGTTTAGCTGTCAGACTTGGAGATGCCTGTTCTGGTTTTAAAAAAAAAAAAAAAAAAAGAACATGAAGCCTTCAGAAAGACTCACAATAATTTAGTAATGATTCAATGAAGACAAAAGTACAATTAAGTGAAAAAACAGACTTCAAATTTGCTATAGATAGAGATTTTGTCCATGGAGAAAGCAGTATGGTCATGCTGTAGCACTGTATTATAGCCCTTTTCAAAAATCTTTAGGTACAATCAACTTGTACTTTCACTCATCATCAATTCCTACCCACTTCCAGCCTTTACACTACCCTGAGTTCTTCGGGCAGTCCATTCCTCTCTTCCACTGCTTCACCCTCTATTTACTCATTCATTTACTCTCTGTACGAATTCATGCGTGCACATTTCAAATGTATTTTGGCACTTCACTTATACACCCATTGCTCCCTCCACTTCACCTAACGCTACATGTTCGGTAACAGAGCCAGAGAGCAATCAGTGATAGGTATGTGAATGTAGACAGGAATTCGGGGAGCAGAAGCAGGGTCTCTGTGTGCATACAAGGTTATACAAAGACCCAAAGGATACATACACTTCCAGTTTGAGAGCCATCAGCATTTAAGATCAAGAAGTGGAAATCTTATTTTTTTTATATACATGCACAATTTTATCAAGAAAATCTGACAAAGGAATAATAATAAAGAAAAGGTATACAGGGATATGCAGGAAGGGTTCTTTTGACTAAGCCAAAAGCACGCATTGAAATAGAATTAGTTAAACCATGTTAAAAGTCAGTGTGGACAGACATGCAGCATTAAAAGCGTATTAATTCAGTTTAGCCAAAGAGGGATCAAGATTACTTTAAATACAGATGAGAGCAGTTCACAATGTATAACATAGCTTAAACACAAACATGGACTGAATTAACATCTGTAGTTATTTCAAATGGATGCAAGTGCTCTACAAACCTCCTCATAACTTCCTCTTAGAAATTCATTTTTCTCTTGGACCCCTTATGTTCCACCCTGGTTACAAGATGACACTCACATACATTCATACACAGATGCCACCATAAAACACATACAGTCAGGGTACCCAGAGAAAAATAAATTCAAAGAACTAAACCCTGTGTTTTTAAATGCCAAAAATATCCATTCACTAGAACCCACAACGAAACTTTGCATTTAATTAAACTGCAGAGCTTAGAACAGCTCAGATAAATGCTATTAGTCTGAATCTGCTGCTTTTACAGAGAAGAGATGTTTGCAATTACTTGAAGACTTACACCTTTTTAAACAAAAAGGGAAAGAGGATAATTGTGGAAAGACTTAATTTGGAGGGATTTGTGTGTCAGAAGTGCTCAAGCCTTGTATTTCATAATAAAGTTGAACTTAATTATCTCTGAAAAATTTAGGAAACAGTGAACAAAACATGTATTTTCTGGAACTATTTCCACACACAAGAAGTTGTAATGCTTTCTGCATTAGAATAAAAATGGTTATGATTAGTTACAGAAAGCAGTGTAAATGATGCAAGCAACCACTAAGCACTCTGTTACAGATGGAGACTTGCCAACAAGCCCCCACTTACACTAGCTGGCTGACGGCAACCATAAATCCTTATTACCTGCAAAACCATACTTGGCATCTGAAAGGATGAAAATTACTTTTCTCTAAGGAATTACAATTATATGATTATTCTTTGACAGCTGCTAGTTGCTGCACACTAAACAAGAAAAGCTAAATTTATCCAGTCTTTACTATCATGGTTAAAAGGAGAGACTCCTTTATTTATTCTGCAGTTGATTCATAAATCCTTCATTATTATCTCATACTGTTTTCATAAATTTTTACCTCCAGAATATAGTTCCATCCCTTTTCGTTGAAGACATCATCTTGAAAATGCTCCCTATACACTTCTTTGGCTTCCTTGATTTTCTCTTTGGTCACCACTTTACCTATGGTTTCAGAAACAGATGAAAGCTTAGAAACTGATGATACTCATCAACTGATAAAAACGTATAAATAACAAAAAGGTTCAGACACAGAAAAGTCACTTGGCCTCCCACAAAGACATGGAGAACATGTCAAATGTAGTATATTAGCTAAATAAAAAATAAATTTTACTTTCATTTATTATATAGATTAGGCTGTTCAAGAAACCAACAAGATAAAATAAATGAGGGTTGCATGTAACTCGGGAACAATTTGAGATCATTACTGCTTTATGACGGTCAATAACCTGTCAAGAGTTTTAGTAGCAGGGCTTTTCCCAGGAGATTGTGATGATTGTGCAAGTTGGCACATACAACAAGACATGACCAGACCAGCACAAGGGTTAAGCTACAGCTGCTTCAGGGAGAATCACTGTGGAGAGGCCGCCTTACAACCGGTCTTTGATTAACCACTTCTGCAATAGAAACTGACAGACTAACCACATTATTTGAACAAGCATTGCTATTGCTTTAGGACCAATCATCTACTGGAAACATCACAAGAACACTCCTCAGATTGCTAAAGAGAGAAGAAATGAGATTACCAAGTGTTTTGATTATAGCCAAATTGCAATATTTGGCAGAACTGGTAGAGATATTTATGGATCCTGGATCAAGACAAAGATCTGTAAGGCATTTGACTACAGTTTTCCTTCTAAAGCTTGACAGAAAGCAACTTGCATTGAGGTCAGAACAGATGATATTTGCACATAATGAGAAAAAGCAAACAAAATCTTCAACGGCATCAAGGAATTTCCAGGAGTTACTCTTAAAATCATCTATACTGAAAACACTTTCACACATACCCACCATGCTCAATGGTCTAAGCCGAGTAGCCACCAAACTTTAAGGGAAATTAAAACCATTTTCTGCTTACATGGGAAATAAATCAGAAAATACAGACTAATATGAAGCATATTTTCCCCTCAAACCTTCTATCTTCTTGTGATTCCACGCACAGTCTTGCTTAGCCCACTGAAGTTGGGATACGAACACTTGTTCATTTTTAATAACCCATTGGCATAAAAGAAACATAATAAAGAAGTATCTGAATTAGGAAGTCAATACCATTTTAGAAGAGCAGGCATCTCATTTTCAGAACCACATAAACAAGATCTTATGCACGTCACTACCTGCGTTGTGCCACGATAACCTGGAATTGTTTCAACTACAAAACTCCAGCAAGGCTTGGGAAAAAAAATATTTATTTACAGGTAAAGTTTTACTGGAATTTGAGACAGTTACCTTTTAAGTATTTGTTCAGAATGTACTGCAAACCGTAAAAAACAGTTTCTTCATATTTCACTTTCCTTAATTTGGAATTTTCAGTCTTCTTTTCACGACATTCAAAGTAGGAATATACTTTGCTTGTGTTGGGTGGGTACTGCTTGTAGTGTGTAACCTGCATTAGGAAAAACTTCAGTAAGAGCTCAGAACATCACCACAAAACACAGGAAAAATAATATTTTATGTTAAAGCCTAGAGTAACTCCAACTCTTATGGACTACTATTATTCATCCATTTACATACAACGCAGTAAGTATTTAGGGGATTTCCTCTTTTCTAGCCACCTTCAGTTTTTAGTTCAGAAAGACTATCTTCCCTATCTTATTCTTTGCTTTTGTGTCAAGCCTTTCCTGCACAGTCATCTGCATGGTCACCTCTTCCACTCCCCCGACAATTTCACTTTGATTAACTGGGAGAAGACATCACATGCCAGGTCAGTTTTCACTCTCCCACACTTTGGCCAGACCTAATAGCTAGAGGAAGCACAAAGTTGTTTGCCACTACCAAAGTGGAGTCACCCACTGTATTTAATTGACATTTTGAAGGCTCTAATTATCACAGAATCATAGAATTATTAAGGTTGGAAGATACCTCTGGCATCATCTAGTCCAACCATCCCCCTACCACCTATTACCCCCTAAACCATGTCTCTAAGTACCACATCCAACGTTTCCTTAAATATCCCCAGGGACAGTGACTCCACCACCTCCCTGGGCAACCCGTTCCAATGCCTGACCACTCTTTCTGAGTACGAGAAATTTCTCCTAATCTCCAACCTGAACCTCCCCTGGCACAACTTGTGGCCATTCCTTCTTGTCCTATCATTAGTTACCTGCGAGAAGAGGCTGACCCCCAGCTGACCACACCTGCCTTTCAGGTAGCTCAGCTAAAAGCCATCCAGGCTCAAGAAGGCATCGACCCAGGTGTTCCATTCACCATGAACAGAGTGGGTCTGTCAAACCCAGATTATGTCAAAGCCATCTTACAAACCTATTACTGTTGGTAACGCTGTTAAAATCTACCTGAGACTTGTAGCTCCTCATAAAGTTTCCTCGATGGGCATTTTTCCAGTCTTTGAAAAAGTTAATGTTAAAGGAAGCATGAAGAAGAGTTGCAGTCTCTGTACTACTCTGCAGTAAGTGTATATTACCTGGAAATCGCTCATTTGAACGTCCAATGTTATGCCAGCTTCAGCCATAACAGCTTTTTTAAGCTACTGACAATAATTCTACTCAGAAATTTACTTGAGTCCTGTATCACTTGAAACAAGTATACTATAAACATTAACAACTTACACCTGAAAAATTGTTATCTCCTAATGTGTAAAAAGCACGCTTGACACAAGATCTGTAATTCCATATTAAACAAAATGATTACACAATGACATAAATTTCATATTATCACTGTTTAAATTACACAATACAGAAATCAGCTTAGGGCATTCCCAAAGGTGAAACTATCAAAAGTTTTCTTAAATTATGCCAAAAAGAAAAGTCGGTGAACAAGTCTATTCATTCCACAAGGAAAAACCACTCCTACAGCAGAGCAAAGCACCATCATACATCAGAACAAAACTCAAAGCTGTGAAAGTCATGTCTTTCTCAAAACCCCAGATTTCTAGGCTAGAGCATGAGTTCATTATAATTTTCTTGCTGCTACTTCTTACTCCAATTCACCTTAAAATTTTTTGTTTCTAATACCACAAAGAATTGTAAACGGTATAGTGTAACTGCTGCTGCCTTAATGTCCTGTTTTTAAAATGTACCTCTGACACTTTCAAAATAAAGTATCTGAAGGTTTCCCTTACCTGTATTGCTAAAACTGCATATTAAAGGATTTTAAAAATACAGCTTTCTTTCCCCCCTCAAATGCCATTTATATTTAGTGTTTCCTCATCTTGGACAAAGAACTAGACTGCTCAGCTGAATCTTTTGGTTCACCTACACCAGTACAAGGCAGCTGCTGGAGTTTCCAATGCTGCAAGGAAACATTTGAATAACAAAAAGGTCAATTTTCAGATCTTTCCGTTATCTTTACTTGTATGGCGTTTTCAAGGCCAACCAAAAAAACCCCAAGATTGTCATAGCAAGTATTTTCGCCTTTACTTCAAACAAAGCATGGCAACACAGGCAATTTAATGGAGAGCAAACCTATTCTGTTCCAGTTCCACAGCCACGCAAAAGCAGAATGCCTAGGAGTAGCAGTCTTCGACCCAAAGACAAAACCTGACTTTTAGACTTAGTTCTAGCTGTTCAGAAATGTCTCACTCCACAAATTATAACATGTCATTTCCTAGTTCTATGCAGAACTTTAAAAAAGTAAATCACACTGCCAGCTCACAGAAAACTCTTCAGGATATCATTATGTTTAAAGGAAAAAACAAACCAACCAACCACACATTGAACGGACTCAAAGAAAAAGCACGTAACAAATCATTAGAAGGTTCAATCACTGTAAGGCACAGAGAGCAGAAACTCCTTGATTTACCTGTTGCCACTTCACTAGGTTACAGCATCTGTGTGAAAAATTTTGCTCTCTCTTATGACTGGGACTGGACTTTAAGTTGGTGTTTCTTTACGAATTGATATCACCTGGGAACTCTTCAATTTCCATTCTTCATCCTATTGGCATGCTCCAGCTTCATCATTTCAGTGCAAACATTCAACATGGAGCTCAGCAGCTTAAAACACGCATAGCAGAGGTCCCAGGAACAATTCCTCAAACTAGTATCTGAATTCCTTGGGACAAGCTGTGCTGCATTGACCCTGTCAGGAGACCAAGTGCCCATCAAAGCTGCTTCATCACTGCCCTTCTCATCTCATCGGGGAGAGAAAATATATCAAAAGGCTCCTGGGTCAACATAAAGACAGGGAAATATCACTCACCAATTACCATCATGGGCAAAACAGACTTGGGTAAAAATTAATTTAATTTATTGCCAATCAAAACAGAGTAGGATGAGAACTAAAAACTAAATCTTAGAACACCTTCCCCCACCCCTCCCTTCTTCCGAGGCTCAACTACACTCCCCATTTCTCTTCCTTCTCTCGCGCACCAGCACAGTGGGATGGGAATGCGGGTTATGGTCAGTTCATCACATGTTCTTCTCTGCCGCTCCTTCCTCCTCAGGGAGAGAACTCCTCACACTCTGCCCTTGCTCCAGCCTGGGGTCCCTCCCATGGCAGACAGTCCTCCATGAACTGGTCCAGCATGAGTCCTCCCCACAGGCTGCAGTTCTTTGAGAACTGCTCTAGCGTGGGTCCCTTCCACAGTGTGCAGACCTTCAGGAGCAGACTGCTCCAGCGTGGGTCCCTCCTACGGGGTCACCAGACCTTACAGCAAACCTGCTCTGGCATGGACTCCTCTCTCCATGGGGCCACAGGTCCTGCCAGGAGCCTGCTCCAGCATGGGCTTCCTTCAGGGTCACAGCCTCCTTCAGATGCATCCATCTATTCCAGCGTGGTGTCCTCCACAGACTCCAGGGGAATCTCTACTCCCCATCATCCTTCCTTCATGGGTTGCAGGGGAATCTCTGCTCTGGTGCCTGGAATATCTCCTGCCCCTCCTTCTTCACTGGCCTTGGTGTCTGCAGAATTAATCCTCTCACATCTTCACGCTCTTCTCTCTGGCTGCAATTGCTTTCTGTGGTATTTTTTGGGTTTGTTTTTTTTTTTTCCTTCTCCTTCTTAACTCTGTTATCCCAGAGGCCCTGCCACTGTTGCTGATGGGCTCTGCCTTGGCCAGCAGTGGGGTTGTCTTGGAGCCATCTGGCATTGGCTCTGTTGGACATGGGGGAAGCTTCTAGCAGCTTCTCACAGAAGCCACCCTTGTAGCCCCCCCGCTACCAAAACCTTGCCATGCACACCCAATATACAAGCTCTAGAGCAAAACAATGTAATGTTGCTGTTCTATCCACAACAGTTCAACCAAATAAAGAAAACTTACATCCACATCAGACTGCCTACTCAGGTTTCTTTAAAAAAAGTTTAATTATCCAGCTTACTAACTACAGGCAGGCTGCTGAAGTCAACACCTATGTTATAATGAAAGTTTGTGTGATGCTTGGCTACCATCTTTAAGAAGATATTTTGCTTTTGCAGTTCTGTTTTGGGTTTGTGTGGCAAGATTTTGGTAGTGGGGGGGCTACAGCGGTGCCTTCTGCAAGAAGCTTCCCCTGTGTCTGATAGGGCCAATTCCAGCCAGCTCCACTGGACCTGCTGTTGGCCAAGGCGGAGCCAGTCAATGACAGTGGTAGTGCCAGTGATAACATATTTAAGAATGAAAAGAAAAAAAAAAATGCAAAAAAACCACTGCAGGACCATTTGCAGCCAGAAAGAGGAGTGAGAAGATGTGAGAAACTTCATAGACACCAAGGTCACTGAAGGAGGGGCAGGAGACGCTCCAGGCGCTGGAGCAGAGATTGCCCTGCAGCCTGTGGAGAAGA
>VWZZ01000088.1:62814-92393 GCA_013399095.1 Psophia crepitans
CCCTGGCCCTGGCCCTGGCCCGGCCTGGCCCCGGATGCCGTGCCCGGGGTCAGCTGCTCTGCAGGGCGCGCGGTGGCAGTACGTACGATCAGGGCCCTGGGGCCTGCGTGGTGGTGTGGTGGGGAAGGTGCCTGGGGAAGAGTCGCAGGGCGGAGAGCGCGAGCGTGAGCACGCGAAGGGGAGCAGCGGGTGCCCTGTGGAGAAGGCGGACCCAGCAGCGAGGTGCGGGGGGGGCTGCGCCGGTCAGGCCTCCCGTTACCGGGGTGCTGGCGCTGCTGTGTGGGCAGGGACTGCCCGGCCTTCCAGGGCACCGGAACCCCGCCGGTACCTCCGCCGTGCAGAGCCAGCTCCAGCGGGAGAACAAGATGCTGTTCTGGAGAACAGTAGGCTGGAGGGGGTGTGGCTGCCCCATCCCTGGAAGTGTTCGAGGCCAGGCTGGATGGGGCTTTGGGCAGCCTGGGCTGGTGGAGGGTGTCCCTGCCCATGGCAGGGGGGTTGGAAGTAGATGGGCTTTGAGGTCCCTTCCAACCCAAACCGTCCTGTGGTCCAATTCCATGAACACATCCTAGCCCTCTTCTAAGTATGTGTTGATCTGAAATGCCATGTAAAGATAGATCTGCCTTCCAAAAGCTTGCTTTTACACTCGCTGCAGTTGGTCCTCCAGTCTGTGTAAGCACTTGATGGTTCTGAGTCGTGTTTAGCTATTTGAATTGTCCTGTGACAGTAGGAAACACCGCTGCTTCGTGGGCACGTGCCAATACCGGTTCTGGCACAAGCATGGCTTTTTCCTGGGGGGAACGTTGCTTTCTGCCAGTTAGATGTATGGAAAAATAGTAACATCAAAGACTGACCATCCCACTGATCAGTGCCGCATTGAAAAAAAGCTGCTTAATTAGTCTTCTCTGTTAAACCGTTGGTGAATTAACACTTAGGTTGACATTTGATGATATAGAAATCCAAACCCAAAATTGTATAACCAATAACTGTTTATTAAGATGATTCAGAAAAGATGGTTTTCACCAGCCAGATTTTCACAAAAATGTGAATATCCAAGAAAATTGAGAAGAATAAGATCAGGAATGACATCCAGATGTTTTGGACCCAGTTCCACATCAGCCCTGGATGATCCATAGCTGTGCTGAGGCACGTTCTTTCAGCCACCCCAGTGTGCCCCTGCCGAGTTCAGCCTGCTCTTGCTTTATGCCATTTCATGTGGGAGAAGCACCAGGTCTTTTGTTTAATTGTGACTACTTACTATTAAACTATTTACTTACTGGTGGTGGTGTTTTTTTTTTATAAAGTAAACACTGACAGCTACTAACAATAGTCAAGCTATATGAAACTACTTTCATTGGTTTTCTCAGGAGGGAAAGGGTTCCCATGGAGCAGGAAAGAGTCAGTGAAGCAGTTGGAAACATTCAGAGAGTACGTATATCAGGAGTTTCCTGCACACTTCCCTCTGCAGCTTGTCCATGTGCGCTTTTGTAACAAAATCTGGGAGTAGCAATGGTCGTTGCTGTTACTGCTATTATCCACCGTGGTCTTGCATCTAACTCTTCTCCTTGTCTGAGATTTTCCACTTGCTCTTGTTCAGTCCCATGGACACAAAGTTATTTTCTTATCCTTACGTACCCATCAGAGCAAAAAAAGTTGGGAGTTTCCATTTTCTTTCTTGGGGGCCTCTGTAGATCTTCCCCTTCTCACCTCTTTGGTTTGTTGCTGCATAGCCAACTCAGTCTGCTGTCTTCCACTGGCAAATCTTATCTTAAAGTGCTGCTTACATGCTGGCCTAGAAAGCTGTTCTACCTTTTCCCACATCCTCCTTAAATATAAAACGATTTTTCTGAAGTTCTCTGGACTTGATTCCCCCTTAATTCCTTCTGAGGATTTCTTTCATGGAGTGTCCCATCAATGTGACAACATGATTATGGAATAATTTGAAATTATATACAAATCTCTCTTGCTTTATCCCTAAACTTCCTTCTGTGATGTCATTTACATTAGAATTTTCCCCCTTACCATGTCCTTTATCTGTGTATTTTTCATGGGGAAATTTCAGTGCTGCAAAGGACAGGTCTTCAATTTTGTTTGGAAAGTCTATTTTAATATAAGGCAGATTAGTAAAAAGAAAAAATAAATTCATTTGATCAGATCAGTCTTTTATGTTAACTGTTGCAAGAAATTAGAAGCATCAGAGAAATACTGCAGGGCTTGTTTTTTTAAAAAATGGCATTTCTTGCCACAGAATTCTGCTGATATATCTTCAAGCCTTCAATAGAATAATTAATGATGATTTGCTCAGACAGAATTTTTAATTGTCAGCATCTTCCTCCTCCTCCTGCTGGCTCTTTCTTGTATCTTACGACATGCCAGAACTTGAACAATGGTTTAATTTAGCTCATATGAACATATCTAAAGCTGTATCTGTGATGAAATATTGTAAAGTTAGGACACTTCAGAATGTTAATGGCAAATGGTATTATGCTAAACAGAACCATATTAAATCACAGTTTGCTAGTGAAAAGAACATATTTTAAGTTTGGAAAAAATTAAATACAACTCTTGCAGCAGTAGACAGTGGGAGTATAGTTACAACAGCAAAGAGGAATAATCTTAGGAACCTCAAACACTCAACTCCTGTGCTGTATATTTTCATTTTTTTGTTATCAGTGAAACCAACTTTGGACAGTTCATTTGGATTCTTGAAATCAGGATTTGTAATGTATGCGGGGCTTAACTTCTCTCTTCAGATGGAATCACACCAAGGAATCATGTTCTTCAATTTAAGTGCACATTTGGCTAAATTGTTTCTGACACCATTTAGCCTACTGATAGAGTCAGGGTTCTTCAATAATTCTCTTCTAACATTTCCCTTTGGCATGTGAGGGATATTTAGAGGTACTCATTTTAGATATTTTTAATAAAAAAAGCTCTAATATTAGGTTTAATAATTTCATATTAATCCAGGGCCATGTTTTGTTCCCTAGGGATTTCTGATAATAAATGATATTCTGCACAGCAGAAGTGTCCAGTCAGCATTTTATATATATAAAGTCTATAATGTAGTCTACTGCTGTATTTGGAGGAAAGCTATCCTGCAAATATGTGCTTAGGCTGATGTCATAGGAGGTATACAAGGACAGCCAAATTGAGATGGATATTACATTACATCCATTCTTCAGTCACTGCTGCAAAACTTGGTATTTATTTGATCTAGCTGTGAGAGTCTCATCGCAGTTGCATAGAAGATGTATGTGACTGAAATTTCTGCACGTGCCATGGTTATGCATAGAGGGTGAATTTTCCCCCATAAAGTGTTTCTGGTTCGTTTGGTCAATAATCCTGAGCCCGAACCAATCCCCTGTGCTCCCTTTATCTTGGTGATAATTCCAAGGCATATTGACAGATTAAATGTCACCATTATCTCTTAATATTTTTGTTCTTCTGTTCAAATATGATGGTGAAAGAACAGACTTTTAGCTCTACTTCTTTGTGCTTTAGGTTTGGTGCAACTAGGACTTATGGTGGTGTTTAAGCTTATAATGATGGACAAGAAGTCCCTTGGTGTATCTGACAGCCAGGTTGGTATTGCTGGAGTTTATCAGACGTCTGTCACTCTCCACCTCGTTGCATACAGTTCTTCGCTGTGGAGCTATGAGAAAAAGAGAGTGGAGCCTGTAGACTTTTTTTCCAAGGCTAAGTCTCCTAAATCTCCTTTTATCCTTCCTAAAGCTTCCCATGCTACACCATTCTGCAGCATCTCAGCGTTTCTTCTGTGTTCTTGCAGTGTTCTTCCACCTTGGATACCTGGCTGGGACTCCAGAGTTAATCAGGGCATAATTGGTTAAGATCATGTAAGTAGATTTTAGCAGGCTCGAGTATTTAATTCTCATTGCTGAACAGTATCCAATAATAGTCTTGTTAAATAGTATCCTGATCACAAGGAATTATGGAGAGGTAGATTATTTTTCATAGAAATGAATAAAAAAATCCTGACACATCATTTTAAATCATATTCAGTGAATGAAGCAAGCCTAGGATTTCTCCCTTGTAGTTTATCCAAAGGCATGTGTAGAAGTCTGATTAAATCATAACTCAAAATACTCTTTAAAAATTATGTGCTATGCAGACTATATAAATAACTGACTACAATACATATGAAAAATAAGAGGAATTGCTTCATCTATGCAGTATGTAGGACAATGTTAAAGCTACTGTAAGAGTCTCTTTACAGGAGATGGCAGATTCTTCTGGTGAGCAGTCACACTAGATTATATGTAATTTGATATTTAGATCTTTTGTCTGTGCGTGTGTATACACATAAAACCCCCGATACTCTGTTGAGATACTGCTTGAAGGTCTGCCTGCTGAAGTTCGTGCTCCATCCGTGGCATAGCATCTCTTTTCTGAACTCCAGCTACCAAGAGGTGTTTACATGACTGCAGGACCTGGGTCAGAAGATTCGCAGCTCAGCACAGCTAACCTTCAAATGATTGTCAGGTTTTGTGCTTCTGAGTGTGAGTCACAGCAAGACAGTTTTTCTTTATACCTTCTTAAGAACTGTATCTCCCCATGAGGTCTTATCTTCGGAAGTCAAGGCGTGTGTTTCTGCTGAGCATTGGATTAGTAGCTTTCCAGACATGCTGTGAGACTTCTTGCCTTGATTTTTGGAAGAGGTGAACATTAGTTTATGATTATGGCTTTGTATCACAGCACATAAACTTTTGTTTATTGGCGTGCATTGCATAGCCAGTACTGAGGTTTTTGCAGATTCTTTGAAGAGTAACAGAATAGAATAGAATAGAATAGAATAGAATAGAATAGAATAGAATAGAATAGAATAGAATAGAATAGAGTAGAATCATTAAGGTTGGAAGTGACCTCAAGGATCATCTAGTCCAACCATCCCCCCACCACCTATTACCCACTAAACCACTGTTCAGAGTAATGTGAAGCTAAGATAACCTGAAAATGCTGTCACACAGATGGGTGACTGCCACAGGACACACGGAAGTTTCCTGTGTTGCAGAGATGCCTGACTGGTTCTGCACAGTCACTGTGAGTCCAGCTTTGGCCAAGTCCTGAGGCTCCCTCCACACAGAGCCATGCAGGTGGATCTGCTCTGTGTTGTTTCAATGCTTAAGATTCTTCATGAGTTGGATGGCAAGTGCGTGCTGTGCATGGATATTTGAGTGCATCTGTCTAGCACCAGCTGGAATCAAGAGAGACCTTCCTGGGCTTACTGGACCTAACCTGGCTGCATGAAGTTAAAGGTGCTGGTGTTGCGCTTCTGAGTTTTTCTGGTTTTGTACTGTGGTCCAGCTACACAGTGAGTGGAGCTGGTTTGGGTCAGTAGAGCTTCTTCTTCGTGTTCCAGATTGTATCAAAATGGCTAAACCACTTCCAGATCTGGAACCAAAAGCTGTTTAATCTTGTTTGTGCAGCCAATAAACTTTGTATTAGTAACCTCTGAGCTCTACAGAGTGTGTCGATGGCACAATTAATGTGCAACTGCAATAACCCTCTACAGACGGTTAAGTGATAGCTGTGGAGTGTGGGACGCAGCGCAAGAAGGGAGCTGATGTGAATATGAGACTGAATCACCTCTGCTTTGCCCACACATCAAGGTTCCCAAACATGCAAACAGCTGGGCTTCTTTTTCTTTTAAATCAAGTAAGCACAAAGTATTTTCTTTGCCTCCCAAAGCAAATTTCCTCCACTTCATTAGAGTGCCCTGAGGCTCAGCTTGGGCAAGCAGAGTTCATCGTAATGAATGCATTTGGCTTTTACAGGAAGGAGAGTGAATTATTTCCAATAAATTCAGGATTCAGAAGTATTTCTAAATAATTTCGTCAGCAGTGTTTGGCCAGTGAAGAATTTGCAATGTTGCGACATAGTCTGAAGATTTCACTGCCGTTTGTCTAGAATAGTATTTGTAATTTAATCGGCTTTTACTGCTCTGGAGTAAAACAAGAAATAGTGAGTCCTCTGGAGCTGAGACCATTTCTAGTTCTGTGTTTGTTTATCACCTGAGGTGGTGAGGACTGATTCAAAGGATAGCCTCTGCAGGGAAACAGGAACAGCAGCAGCTGCGGTATCTGTGGGGCATGGTTGAGCTTTGTGTGGTGAAAGGATAAGAGACCTGAAGCTAAACCAACTGATCCTTGTTGTGTGTTTCACAACACACAGTATGTATTCAAACACGAGGGAGAGATGCACAGTTGCATGTCCAGGTAAAAATACAAGGTTGACAACACCCGCTGCACCTCCGAATTAGCAGAACTTGCAAAGTTCTGCCAAATTGCCATAGTTATGTCTGAGGACCAAGTGACAGTTGTCCAGTTTGGAAAGACAGAAGATGACTTTCTAATGATCCAGGTCTCCATGTTCATTCTAGCAAGCTGAAGGTTATATTTATCTCCATTTGATTTCTACCTATCCAGGAAGAAACAAAAAAACCTGGAACCCCCTAGAAACTGACTGCCCAGAATTTCTGTTTTCACTGTGTAGACAACAGGAAAGATTATACTTATTCAGTGATTGCCCAGTTTCTGTAGTGTTCATGCTGGTTTTGCAGGAGAGTAACTGAAGCAAAACAAGATAAATCAACACTTTTGTAAAAGGCAGTAGAGGGCCAGGCACTCAGCATTTTGGCTACAACCCATCAGTTAGAGGAGCTGCAGTTTCACAGCTTATGATACCAACCAGTCTCCTCATGTGAACTTCAGCCTTGAACTGACTTTTCTCTGGGGTTGTGTTAACGTGCTCAGACACTTTCTGCTTAGGCTTGATCCTGTAACATGCAGTGCTTCTCCAGCGAGCGCTTTGAGCTGCCACTGACTTTGGTACGCTCAGGATCTTGTATACTGTTTCTTTAAAGAGAGAAAAAAAGGAATAATTTATTTATGTTCTCTCAAAGAATGGTATGGAGGGCAAGCTGTACCAAACAGACAGTTTTCTGGCAAAAAAAAAATATCACAAGGCTACAGAATTTATCACACTACAAATTTAAAGAAATGTGTGATTTTTCCCTTGCACCCTTTATAAAAGGGTTTATCAGGCAAAGACCTTGCTCCTGCTGTTCCTGAGGAGTGAGAATATTTAGATTATAAAGGGATCAGGACAGGGCCCCAAGTGTTGTCCATTTTCATAACAGTTCATCGCAGATTGTAGTTTGACTAGGAGGCAAATTAAGACCGCTTCAGTCAGCAAGGGTGTTTGTAACTGTGGCTGGAGCTGTGATACTGCATACGGATGCAGGGCTGTTCTGCTAAGTCATCCTAGCTGTAGGTGAGAACACCCTGCATACAGATGCAGGATCGCCTCTGCTCGCTCAGTGCTGCTGTGTCCGAACTGCTGCTGGATTGTGCCGTGGTTTGTGCTTCTCCCGTGCTGAGAGGGAAAGCAGAATTGTCTAGGAGAACACCTTTGAAACCGGGGAAATCCTCATGGAAATTTATGTTTGGGTTTGTATTTTGTTGCTTCTTAAGGTAACAATGAAGGGATAAGAGACGGATTTAGAATATTAGCCAAAGCCCGTAACCAGCAAAAATTACATCAGTTGCTTAAATTTAGTGTGTTAGCAGTTTGTTGACTTGAGCAGGATTAAAGACATCACGTTTGGTGAATAATTGCAGAAGTGATGAAGTAGTGAGTGTGTGTGCACTCATTTGCAGAGCTGGAGATCTTTCTTTTTGATGTGTCAAACAGAAACCATCTCTGAAAATAGTTGATTTATTTTTTTTATATAAAAGTGGTCTTACACAATATTTGCACTGTGCGTAGATCTCTGTTGACTGATTTACGTGAAACTCGGAGTCAGTGGAGCAGCAGACACCCTCCTAGAGCAGCGCTCCACGCTCCTTACGGTTATGGATGAGATGTAGGTTCCTTCTGCTCTCCTTCAGACCCAATCCATCTTCAATTCTCTCCACAACAGACAACCCTGAGTAGTCTGGCACACAGCCTGGGCTTGCCCGTAGCCGGCTGGTCAGGGCGCTGCGCTGGAGGGCACCGGCTGGGAGCATCCGCGCGGCCCCGTTCTGCGGCGCTGATCTTCAAACGTGCGGGCAGTTTTCTGCTCTCGCTCTCCACGCAGAAAGAGATAGCAGCTGCATTTTGCAAAGAGCTTAATCCCATTAGTGTGCATGAAGCGTGGCCTAGAAATGCTCTCTGGGTGCAGGCAGAGGGATGTGGCCTGTGAATGCTGGCGGGCTGAAGGGAGGTAAGCGCCGACGCAGGCAGGCTGCGGGCATGCGCGGAAGCAAACTGATAGGCACCAAGAAAGTCTTTGGGCGATACAAATAGACACATACTACATTTACACAGAGTTTTCTGTGAAAGGCATGTTTGGATTTAGGTCTTTTCTTTCTATTAAAATCTACTTTACTCACCTTTGTCCTAATTTTAGTTTAGTCCTTTGTAATTAAACATGAAATGAAAACCAGATATCGGAGCCTACTGTGGCAGGAGAAGAGGAGATGGGGGAGAACTTTATGCATCAGTTTCAATACAGATCAGACATGCATAAATTAAAAAAACACATTACCTCAAATTATGAGGCGCTACAAGCAGTGCTGAGAAGTAGAAGGCAAAGCTGCCTGAGCCTAGTAGGAAGAGAGATGGCGGGATGCTGTGTAACAGCTTGTGCTGTGTCAGGAATCAATGTGGCATCCTGGTTTGAGCTATTTGCTTTGGATTGCACCTGCCCAACAGATACCTTTAGAATCTGGCTTTTCCCTTTCACTTCGGTGACATTTGGAGAGTTTGTCAATCTGATAAGTTGCAGGAACTGAATTACAACATGCCCCCCTGCACACAATGTTTTCTTGCCAGCTTCTCTTCTCCTGGTTTGCCAAGCTCCCTGAATTCAGTTCCTGCCTACAGCCTCATTTCATCCTCAGTGCTTTCAAGAAATGAACCGAATAATTAAAACACACCCCTGAAATCCACACTGGCTTATACTAGTCCTTCGTGTGGGATCATTAGCAAGGTGTCTTTGATCGTTCTCGCTCTGTAAATTTGATCCTGAGATCCCAAAGTTAGTGGAAATGGGTGAGATTTTAGATTCCTGATTTTTAGAGGTAGGATTTATGTGCCAAAACAGCATGGAAATGATGTCTTAGGATGAAACAATAATCACCTCTCTAGCAATATTACTTTTTAAACATGGAAATGAGATCATTTTTAGCAAAAAATAAAAAGATCCAGCATTTAGCTGACCAGGTAGCAACTAATAATCATTCCACAAATGTTTTGAGAAATTTATGGTCCAATGAACTCAGTGAGGTGAATAGTTGGCTTGTGACAATCCTTGGTGTCAAATGAAATGTGAAGCTTTCCATAGCCTCTGTTAATTTTACTATATTGAACCAGTCCCCTCCTTACGTCTTAATTTTCTCATTCCTTTTGTCTTTCTATCTAAAGCACCCATTTTGCTGCTTCTGGCAGCAGTTTCTGTCTTCTTGCTGAGGGGGCAGGAGGATCTGATGTATTTTTCTCTGCAGATACCTGCTTTTATGGTTTACGTAGTAATATTTTCTCCTTTTTTTATATCTGATCATAGTGGTGTTCCTGTTAAGAGGATTTATTTCTGTGTCACTTTATTACTGTTTATGTATCATCCAGTCACCTAACTTACACCGTCACAAAGATCTGCTATTTGATAACAACTTGATTCCAATTAAAAGATCTAAATTTAGAAGACTTTTTAAATTACAATTAACTGATAACTGTTGTGCAATATTTGTTAATCCCAAAGGTCTCTTTTAGAGAGAGAATGGGAATGCAACACTTGAAATTTGAGGGGGGAATGTCTGAGTGTGTAGCTCAAGAAAGTGTTCTATTTGATGCTGAAATACTAGAGTCAAAACTTTTCCGCCCAGTGGGAAATGCTCAGAGAACAGTGAGGGTCAACTGACTAGCATGGAGCAGTGGAAAAGAGTGGGAGTGAAAATAAAGACTGAAAATAAACGATCCGGAAGACAACAAAGACAATATGTGTGTAGAAGAAATGGTCAGTTGTCCTTGTTTATACAAACAGTGCGGGAGTAATCTTCCCTACCCTCCCTGTGAGCCATGGCTATGGGGAGCTTCTCAAGTGTTCCACTAGATCAGGAAATCAACAGAGGAGTCGTGTCCTGATTTATGTGTTGAGTCACGCTGTGGTGCACTGGTGTTCTGGCTGCTGGTTTTCCAGTTTAGCATCTCCTCTACCACATCAGCTTCCCAAGTGATGTACCTGAGGTTATTTTGTATAGTGCACAAGGACAAGGAGGATGGCTATAAGGTTCCAGTCTCACAAAGGTGATGTGAGAGCTCCAGATGCAGTCAAGAGGTGGTGTAGTTCCAGATTCGGACCTGGGAGTTAAAGAATATTCCCGGATGCAATGATGTATGTCTGATCTCTGTAAACATTATGCTGTTTTGAGCTGGTGAGAGAGGAGTTGTGTAAGGAAGGGAAATAGGTGAGCGGAAGTCTTGGCAAGCCCATTTCTTTCCTCACCATTTCCTGTTGGATCTCAGGCAACTCACTTAAACTGTCATAATTCACAGAGCCATCTATGTTGGAAGAGGCCTTGGAAGATCTCTAGTCTCACCTGCTGCTCAAAGCAGGCCTATAAGGGATTCAGAGCATAGTGCTCAGGGTTTTGTTGTGTCAGATCTTGAAAATTTCCAAGGACAGAGATTCTCCAGTGTCTCTGGACAAATTGTTCCAAAGCTTAATTCTGCTTAATTATGATTATTAATTAATTATGATTAAGCGTTGTGATTTTCCCTCTCCCCTATATTGAGCTGGAACCTTCCCTGTTTCAACCTTCTTGTAGGAATTGAAAGACTATTAGGTGCTCCATAAACCCTTCTCGAGGCTAAACAATCTCAGCCTCACCTCATAGAGCATGTGTGATCTGATCACATTGGATGAGTCAAGAATTTCTCAAGAGATACTCACCTTAGTCCTCTTCCAAGGAGAAAATAGTTCTCTTTTACATCCCTCTCTAGGCATAACAGCCCAGGAGATGCTGCTGGTGAAAACTGAGGTGAAGAAAGCATTGAGTACCTCAGCCTTATCTGTGCCCACTGTTACTAAATCACCCATCCCATTCCTCAGCAGACCCACATTTGTTTATTCTTTTAATACTAATGCAGCAGTTGTCCCCGATGTCTTTTCATGTTTCAACTCTAGCTGAGCTTTGGCTTTCCTGACATCATGCCTGAGTGCTTGGGCAATGTTTTAATATTCCCTTTGAGAGCCTTTGCCTGTCCCATCTGTTCATTTGTCTGTCCATTCATCCATCCATCCATCCATCCATCCATCCATCCATCCATCCAGGCATCCTAGAACACTGCTGGTATGACTGATTTCATAATTTCATAATGTCTCAGTGATTCCAGTGTTGTCATAGCTCTGTATCCAGATGTGGAGCTCTAGCAGCTCCTGTTTCTCTGCCTGCATGTGAGGTGGTGCCTTTACATCAATTTTATCCTTCCCGAGTGCTCTCTTGCTCCTGTCACCTTGTCTCCTGTACTTGCCACCCTGACCTCCCTTGCTTAACTGCAAGCTGTTATCACCATTCCCTGATGTGTCTTGTTTGAAGTCCTCTTACCAGTTGGCAAGCCTATTCCTTCTCTGAACGTGAGCGTGGTTGTAGTTTTCTGTCTTACCACCATATCACAAAGATAAATGAATGAAAAAATTGTGAGCAGAGCCAATTGAAATGAGAAATATCTGCCCTATGAGAAACGTGTGTGTGATGAAAATTCATTATGTTAGAAACAAAGGTAGAAATGTCCATATTTGATGTGGAAATATTTGTTAATAATTGTTTTACAATAAATACAAATGTTTTGTTAAAAACAGTCTTTGAAAATGTTGAAATTGAGGCAGGGAGCTTGGCTTCAAGACGCCTTCAGCCACAGTGCACAACGTCGATGTTATGCTTGGACCCCCAGCAGGGTGAAGGGAACAGGAGACTGGAAGTGCTGGGAAGAGTGAATGAACCTGGAAGCTTTGGACCCAGTGGCTGGAGAGTTGTTGGGCTCCTTGCTCTCTGTCAGAGCACTAAAGCTGTGTCATCCGTACCTTTGGGGTTTCCTGGAAGCCTGAGCATGCTCTCATCTAATAAATGGGTTGGCAACAAGCAAGGTAAGGTTTTATTTGAACTTTTTATTAAAAAACTCTTTAAAACTTATATGTATTCATGAGATGTGTTCGTTCTAGCTACTCAGTATTACCTACGTGTTAAGTCAGAGAATTCCCCAAGCAGTTGCTTAGATAATGCAGCACTGTTGCTCTGGTAATGCAGGCTGTTGGAAATGGTGGTCCCTGTCATCACAACCAGAGATTATGGAAGACCCTGAATGTTATGCCAACAATGAAGGAAGGTGGCTACAGTGCTGTATGTGAATCAGCTGCTGCCCTTTTACCATGCACAGACAGTAACCTCTTCATGAAGATAGCTGACTCTTCCTGATGACTCTTCTTCAAGTGAGCCAAATGAAAGAGCGATCTGAGTAGGGAATGCAGATTGCAGTTGCAGGTGCCCCCCTTGAAGGACACTGCAAGAAATGCAAACACTTTTGAGCAATTGCTGTAGTCACTATTTCCTCTAACTGTCAACTTCAGGTGAAAGTAACTCCGAACAGTTCTGGTTCAGGAGGTGAGCTCACGATGGTGGGACGAGTCTGTATAAGCCACACATGCTGAAATCTTTCTCCATATAGATACTTCTGTGTACTTTTTGAGAAAGATTTTGAAGTTCATAAATTCGTCATAAGGAGCCAAGGGCTTCCAATACTCCTGTGAATACTTCTGCGAATACTGCTCTGATTTTTTCATGTATAAAAGACATGCTGTATTTTAGCTTCTGTGAAATTTCTGATCTTCAGCTGGGTTATCTAGAAAATCATAGTGAATTCCTGTGTAGGTTTAATTCTCCTGATTATAGGTGTCTAGGGAAAACCTGGACTTCACTTAACATTTTCTGAGCTACACCTAGCAGTTAACATAGAAGCAGTGCGATTGAAATGCTTTAATTTCAAGGTCTGTGCAGCTCTACCTGGTGCTTAGTGGCAGTCATGCAAGTACAGATGCTCCAATTTTTAAGGGCACTGCTGGAGCATAAACTTTTACTTGTTTCATACGTGGTGATTATATACAACTTAGCTGCATGAATAGGCATTGTTTCGTTCTCTGTTACACTGATATAAAATAGGCATAAACATATTGAAGTCAGTAATAGTTACTGCTATGTAAAACAGGTGTAATGAATACAGAATTATGCAAATTTAAGCTGAAATTTTTCCTCCTTCTGCTTTAAGGAAAATGGATTATCAGATGTGAACTGCAATTCAACAAAGGCAAAAGACTTCATTAGCACAACACTTCAAAACGTCTTTTCTTCCATATCCAGTTTGGTTAAAACATAACAAATCCTTCAAAGATCAATAAGGACCAATAAGGACCTGTACTGTTAGCCTTTGTATTTTAACATATTGGATAAAACCAGATTTTCAAATAGTGCATAAGGCTGCTGTGTGTCACATCAGTGTGACTGTATATCGTATCAGTATCAAGCCTGGTGCATGTAATCTGATTAAGCTCACAAGGACTGGGTTTCTCAGTATTAAAAGCACCACTGCAAGCAGTAGTAGATCCTTATCT
Organism: Psophia crepitans; assembly: GCA_013399095.1. Taxonomy (NCBI): domain Eukaryota; kingdom Metazoa; phylum Chordata; class Aves; order Gruiformes; family Psophiidae; genus Psophia; species Psophia crepitans. Next base: position 76,478 of record VWZZ01000088.1, read on the forward strand.
TCTATGGACTAGCCAGTGGACAATATGAAAGGTATATTCTCTTATTAAAATGAACTGTCTTTTTACTTTACAAGTATCAGTCACTGATTATTTATGCTGTTATCAGAAGGTCTTGCATTATAGAATGAAATGGAAAGTGTCCGCATCACTATAGTGTCCTGTACAAATTGTTGGAAGGTTTTGCTAGTTCCAGTTAGATTTTGAAAGCAAATACCTTTCTTTAGTGGAAGGTTGATTACATGCATTCCTTGGTAAATGCCTTTTTATGTTCCTCACACAGGTTGGGTTTTTTTAATAGGTTATTTCTCCAAGAACAAAAATTTTACATTTTTCTGTCTCCTGCTGTAGCCAGATCAGAAGCCCAAAGAGATTTGAGATGAGAAGTATTTGTACTCTGTGGTTTTTTGCGTTTTTATTATCTTACAGAGCCTTACAGATTTTTTTTTTAAAGCAAGAATATTAATCCAGGATTCTGAATAAATTCCCCATTTCTTCAGCTTAATTGGAACAAAGGTCTTCAGGTTATTTTTCACATGTAGTCAAACACTGCTATGTGGTTTTGAAAAGTCACTTCAATTCAGGGAGAATTTCTGAATATATGAGAAATATTGATCAATAAGATGGTAATCAAAAAGAATATGTTTTGTACTTCTATATCAGTCTACCCTCCTAAGATCTTAGAGCCCTTTGATTATTGAAGGAATGAAGTCTATAAAATATATCAAGTAGATAACATTATTTTCATTTAAAAAGTAGGAAACTTAAGGCATACAAATTTGTAACCATTTTTTAAATGTCCACTGGGTTTTTTTGGGCAAAGACTTTGTCCCAGGCTCTGGGTTCAGAACAGTTTACAACATTTAATTGTGTTTAGCCCTTGAATTTTCAATTCCATGTAGTCATCTGGAAGAGTTAGCATTTTTTGTGGTCCCTTCATCACTGCACGTACCTCACTCTCTGACCACCCCACTCTGTGTTCTTCCATGACCTGTATTGTAGCTCAAAGAAGCCCTCCACTCAGCAGCTTGCTGCCAGGGCCCACTGCAATGGGCACTGCATTTTGCTGCTGTTTGCTATTATTCTGTCTGGGGATTTTGCTGTTCTTTTGCTATCCTTATTCCTTTTCTTTATCCAGTTTAAATTTGGGGATTTACTTTTTGCTTTTTTCTTCTTCCTTCTCCTCAAAGAAAGGTACATGTTCCAGCCTTCATGCTCCTACAGAAGGAAGACATGGGGTCTAGAAATGACATTGTTCATGTGAGGCTATGCTGAAAGAGGGAGTCAGGTTTTGCTGCCAGGAGGATTTCCAAGCAGTAGCGCTGGAAGGGGATGCTTATTAGCAGCACATTGGTTCAAGATGTAAGGCAGTGGTCAAGAGCTTATAAAAAATAATCTCATTTAAGATGATCAAGATGAAAGCTTTGACTAAGAATTCATCATGGTGCCGCATGTAGTTTGGCCTTCATATAAGACCTGTCATAGTAGAGGATACCTCGGACACTGGCTTGTCATTCTCATCCAAGGTCCAGAACAGTCATCTAGGTGAAGTCCATCCAATGGATTCAGGAAACAGCTTCCTTCCTCTGTCACCAACATCCTCAGTCTTATGCCGTGGTTCTTGACTACCTAGAAGCATAACATTGGCGACTGCTTTGCTTTGTACAATTCCTTCAACCCTAAGAGAAGGGGGCAGGAGTGAATGCAAACATTTTCCAAAGCTGTCCCAGCCATTCTCACTGCTGCAGACCACCTACAGACAGTAGAGTGTATTGAGTTTTTTAAACAGGAGTTTCCCTTGTTTGGCCTCAGCTGGAGAGGACTTCTGCGCAGAAACCTGCTGCATCACATCATTCTGGTTAAAACTATGCTGCAACAATTGTGTTGGTTGTGTACATTGTGATTGCAGGTCTGGGAGGAAAAATTGCTCTGAACAGCATCCAGTTTCATTTCCTGCCACTGGCCTGGTGTCGTGGTGTTACTGTCAAAGTGCTATTGCAGTTACATTTATTCTCCTTACATGGGAAAAAATCAGGGCAGCACTCTCTTCCCCGCCTCGCTTCTTTTTCCTTTTCCAGAACTTTCTGGGCTACAGTGTCCCTCCTTTATCTTCCACTAGCCTTGGAAAATGTCTACCTGTTGTCAGGCTACACTGGCATTCCCAAGAGTCCAAGCAGTCATCAGCAGAACCAATCCAGTGGTGTGCTAAAAGCAGGAAAGGCTGGAAGGAATAGGTACTTCCTGGTAAAACACAGCAAAATATCAACTTCTTAATTCTTTGTGTAAACAAGCCCCAGGATGCACAGACAATTGTAAGTCAGCATGAGGCCAGTGTATAGAATCACAGAATCATAGAATGGTTTGGGTTGGAAGGGACCACAAGGATCATCTAGTTCAACCCCCCTGCCATGGGCAGGGGCACCCTACACTACACCAGGTTGTCCAAAGCCCCATCCAACCCTGCCTCAAACACTTCTAGGGAGAGGGCAGCCACAGCTTCTCTGGGCAACCTGTTCCAGTGCCTCATCACCCTCACGGTAAAGAATTTCTTCCTAACATCCAATCTAAATCTCCCCTCTTTTAGTTTATACCCATTACCCCTTGTCCTGTCACTACACTCCCTAAGAAACAGCCCCTCACCAGCTTTTCTGTAGGCCCCTTTAGGTACTGGAAGGCTGTGATTAGGTCTCCCCAGAGCCTTCTCTTCTCCAGGCTGAACAAGCCCAGCTCCCTCAGCCTGTCCTCGTAGCAGAGGTGTTCCAGCCCTCTGATCATCTTTGTGGCCCTCCTCTGGACTTGCTCCAGCAGCTCCATGTCTTTCCTTTACTGAGGATTCCAGAGCTGGATGCAGTACTCCAGGTGGGGTCTCATGAGAGTGGAGTAGAGGGGGAGAATCACCTCTCTCGACCTGCTGGCCACACTATTTCTGAGGCAGCCCAGGACACGGTTGGCTTTCTGGGCTGCCAGCGCACACTGCCAGCTCATGTTGAGTTTTTCATCAGTTAATACCCCAAGTCCTTCTCCTCAGGGCTGCTCTCAGACAGAGAGAAGTTCCACTAAAAGCCATTAGAACTTACTGTTCCCGTCCCTACCTGAACACAGAACCTGTCATGTGTTACCAGGCCCACTGGGAATGGGGCACAGAGGCAAACTCCTACAGCAATGAGAACTCCATGAAGTTTATAGAATCATAGAATGTCAGCTTAGAAGTGACCTCAAGAGATGTCAGATTCATGTATGGGATTAGACTGTGTTGCTCAGGGCTTTCTCCAGTTGGGTCTTGAAATCCTCAGAGGATGGGTGCTCCGCAACTTCTCTGGACAATCTGTTCTAATGCTTGATTGTCCTCATGGTGAAAAAGTTTTTCTCAATATCCAGTCTCATACAACCTCTCTTAATTCAATTTATGCCTGTTATCTTTTGCTCTTTTGCCATGGATCATTTAGAACCTTCTCTTCTCCGGGCTATAGAAGCCCAGCCTCTCCTTATGGGGTATGTGCAGCAGCCCCTTGATCATCTTGAACTTCCACTGAACTTATTCCATCTGTTCTGAATTGTAGGGCTCCAAACTGGGTATGATATTTCAGATGTGGTCTAATGAATGCAAGCCAGAAAATCACTTTGCTTATTCTGCTTGCGCTGCTGCTGTTAATACAACCCAGGAGGCAGTCAGGCTTTGCTGCTGGGGCACACTGTTGGCTTACATTCAAGAGCTCTGCCAAGACCTCCAGGTCTTCTTCCACAAAGCTGCTCTCTAGCCAAACAGTGCTCAACCTGTATAGTTGCAGTGGGTTCTCCTGTTGCAGGTGCAAGCCTTTGCATGTGTCCTTGTGGATTTTCAGAAGGTTCTTGCTGGTCTATTCATCTAAGCTGCTTAGGTCCCGCTGAATGGCTGCTGTGCCCTTGAGCATACTGCCTGGTTCTCCATCCTGCCCTGCCAATTCGGTGTCATCTGCAAACTCTGTGATAGTGCCTCCTCCAGGTCAGGTAATGAACAAGGTAGGTCCAGTGATAGACCCTTGAAGTACTCCACTTATTACTTACCTCCAGTTATAGTACTACCCATTAACCATTAAGCCAAAACATCCAACCAGCTTTTTCCGTTTGGTTGTCTAGCTATCCAGATTGTAACGTCCCGACTTGGATACAAGATTATTGTGAGACAGCATGTCAAAAACCTTGCTAAACTCAAGGTGAGGGGTGTCTGCTTCTCTCCCCTCACTAGAGACTAGATGACAATCTAGTCATTTTATCACAGAAGGCAATCGAATTGTTTAGACATTGTTTTCCCTTTGTAAAAGAATAAAAAAATGCTGACTGTTCCAAATCACCATCTTCTCCTTCATGTACCCAGCAATGTGCCCCAGAAGGCCTCGGTGGTGAGGCTGACCATGCCCTTTTTGAAGATGGGTGTAACGTTTGCCTTTCTCCGGCCATTGAGGACTTTCTCCAGCCTTTCAAAAATTACACTGGCCTCACTACAGTATTGGCTAGTTCTCTCAGCACAATTGGGTGCAGCCTGGCTGGTCCCATGGACTTCAATGGATTGAATTCTAGCAAATCATCCCTGACTTGATTGCTGGTAGTTCTCCTTGAACCCTGCTTTTCAGCTGAGATGCCCAAGAGACCTTATAAGTGAAGGCTGAGGCAAAGGCAACACTAATATACCTCAGCTTTTTCTGTGTCCACTATCACTAAATAGCCTACCCCATTCAGCAACAGTCGCATATTTTCTTTGTTCAACCTTCTACTACTCATGTAGTGGTAGAAGCTCTTCTTATTACCCTTCACATGTTTTGCAAGTTTCAACTGCACTTGAACTTGGTTTTCCTAGCGCCATCTCTGTGCCTGCGCAGTCTTTTAAATTCCTCCTTTGTTGCCTATCCCTGCTCCCACCTCCTGTATGCTGTTTGATTGCACTGGGACTGAGTCATGAATTCCCTGTTTACACTATCCAGTCTCCTGGTAAGTCTACTTGACATCCTGCATATTGCACTTGTGCATCGAGAATGCTGTGCTTAAGGCCTTGGCAGCTTTTCTGAGCTACTTTACACTTCAGAGCTGTTTCCCATGGGATTCTACCTGTCAGTTGCCTGAAAAAGCCAAAGTCTGATCTCTTAAAATCCAGGGTCTGTACTGTCCTACTTACCTTCCTTACTCCCCTCAGGACCTTGAATGCCGCTGTTTCATGGTCACTGCAGCCAGGGCTGCCACTGATAATCACTCCACAACTAATTCTTCCTTCTTTGTGAATATCAGATCCAGCTGTATTTCACCCTTGTTTGGCCCATTCAGTTTCTGTGTAAAGAATTTATCCCTGGCATCCTCCAAAATTCTCCTGTATTGCTTACGTCCCACTGTGTGGCCCTTCCAGCTGATGTCAGAGCAGCTGAAACACCCCAGAAGTACCGAGAAGTCTGTGATCCATAGACTTCCATATTAGAAGAAGACGTTATCCAATTTCTCACCTTGATCAGGTGCTCTGTTACAGAGTCCCACCACAATATGATCTTTATTGGCCTGTCTTCTGATCCTGACCCAAAAGCTCTCAACCAGTGTGTCATCTATCCCATAGGAGCTCCATACATCCAATCTGCCTCTTCACATAGGGGATGACTCTCTTGTCCTCTTCCCTCCTTTCATTTCTGAAGAGCTTCTATCCATCCCTTATATTACTACTGTCATGCAAGCTGTCCCACCATGTCTCAGTTGTTCCAGTGATGTTCCAGTTCTGCATAATAGTGCTCTAGGTCTCCGTGCTTGTTTTTCAGGCTGCAGACATACATTGAGATTTGCCCTATCTTATCATTCCTGACATCTCTCTTGTTCACCCACTTGCATCATTGGCTTTCCACTACGAACCTCTCTTTCCTCACCTAACTGTGGGTCATAACCTCTATTTCCCACTCTTTCTGGTTTAAAGCCCTTCTTACCAGGATGGCCAGCCTTTTGACAAAGATGGTTTTGCCCCACTTCATCAGGTGTATCCTGTCACTCACCAGCAGTCTTCAATCCTAAAAATAACATCCATCTTTGTAAAAGCCAGATTCCTGCTTGACTGCCAATAAGGGCTGGTTAAAGTGATCAGAAACATGCTGGGCCAGACCACTTCTCGTTCTGGATGGGTCACAGCATAGGGTACAGCAGGTAAACAGCAAGTATGGGAAGGGTTTTGTCTGCACTCAAAGGCATCATCCACTTTCCTAGACGACTGCCTGAATCACCAAGAGGTGCTTGGTTCACTCACTAATTGAGTTGGTTATAAAGTCCCAGCAGAGAAGGGCATTTACCATGGTGTCCTTCATATGCTGTGCATAGACCGACTCCTCCTTTCCCTCCCCTTGCCTGTGCTTGCTCAACTCCTCTCTCTGTGATCAGAAGCGTAGGCTGCTGCTGAGCTGAATGTGTTGAAAGAGCCTTTCCCCTCAATGGTCTCTTAGAGCACAGGCAACAAGTCCCTCTGAGGCTTCCCACTCCACTGCTGGAAATGTAGACCGCGGTGTTGAGGGCACTGCAGGCAGCAGATGTGGGCGGTGTGTTGTCTTGTGTGGTCACAGAGATCTGCAGGCCCTGATACACGTGTTCTCTCCACAAGGTTCTCAGGTGGAGAGACGCTGGCTGCTGCCATGGTGCCACGACCAGTCTTTCTGCCCAGGTGTCCATGCCATTTGGGTGCAACGTTCATGGAAAGGCACTTGAGCCACTGTGCAGTGGAGTCACGCCCGATCTGGACAGTGTTCCAGACCGAAATAACAATCCCCAGTCCCCCACCAACTGCCAGTGCGACATAGCGATTTGACAGCAGCAGTTTGGGCCCAGTAGTTCACTCCAGAACATGTAGTAAACACATACTGCAGACATGCCCAGAGAGGAATGTATGTTTAGCTGAACATTTGTTTTCCACAACACTGAGAGACCTGGCATTGCCTGAAACCTACTGTGAACTACAGATAACTCTGTGGTGGGGAAATGAGGCAACAACCGACATCTTTTGCAACACATGCCTTATAACAGCAGTACAATCAATCTGTACAGGGTACTTCTACTCATCAAGTACTAAGCAGAGAAGTATCTACATAAGGTTGGACACTCAACCTCTTAAATAAGACCATGGTTTGTTGGGGATGATGGAGATAAGGGCTCCACCTGCACTAGTGTTAAGTGTTCTTGCTCCTCTGCAGCCTTGAAAACGCTTTGCTTCTGCTGGGAATGCAGAAGCTCACATCCCTTGAAGCCATGGAATGACAGCCTTCTCAGCTAGCAGTCCACAGCTCACAGCTTCTTAACTCAACTGACTCCAGAAAAATGCAATCACAGACTAATTAAATAGACAGCTGCAGCCTTTCACAAGTTGCAGTAACGTGCTGCCCTTTGCTGCTTCCAAGGCTTTCAGGAGGAACATAGTAACTCACATGTACTTTAGCGCAGCCCATATGCATACACTGAAATTAAACAACCCTTCAGTTTCCAGGTTTTTACATACGTAATCATGTGCAATGAAAATGTGATCAGGGACTTCTGAGCCAAAAAAAAAAAAAGGTTTAATGAGAAAAATAAAAGGAGTGCAGAAGGAATGAGGAAGACAGCCTGTATTTAAAATTATCTTATGCCATTTTACCTATCAACATTTTCACAGGAATTCTGAATCAGATTAGTCTTTATACGACTCCCTCCAAAATAGTTGGATTTATTCCAGGTATTTATTATGTGCTGAAGTACCTGCCAGCTGAGAATGCATTGTCAGAGCTCACCTTCATATGTCCTCAAGGAATCTTCATCCTCTTGGCCTTGGGAGAATATATGCAGCAAAACTCAGTTGTTGAATGGTTTAATGCTGCTTTCATCTGGTGCCTGAGAAGAACAGTTAAAGGTTGAGCATCTTTAAAGGAATTTGAGAAAACAGGCATTCATCATTTGGCAGACAATCTCAATTTACTATATCTGACAGGTCAAAGATACACATGGAGTGACAGTAATTACCCTGGGGTAAACATCAATAATTTGTGAGTGCCTCTGAGAAATCTTTGTGTGATTGTAGAAATGTGCAACTGTCCAGAGTAGTGAGCTCCATATACAAAATATATATATTTTTAAATACAGATTTTTAATTTTCTTTAAATAAATATGTATTTATTCACCTACCTATTCCTGAGATAAATTACACATAAGAATTCAATGGAGATACTATTGCCATAACAGTAAAAAAATGCAGTATGTGGCAGGTTAACTGATCTATTTATATTATTTCTGCCTGTTGAGGGGGCAGAACTTGTACTAATGGTGACATTGTCACAGTCTGCAACATCTAATATTACAGTATAATGTATCTATGACTCAGATCCTCTTGCACACTGTATAACTTCGGTTTTACGTGAAATGTTTGCCAATGTTTCACTTTCACACTGGTATTTGTTCTCTTATCCAAGGGTGCATCACTCAGACATACTGTGTCTGTGATTAACGGGATCTTTAGCCACCGCACCTGCTGACAGCAGAATTGACTGCCTTGGCAATTGTGTAATAGTACAATTTTATTTCCACTTTTGATTTACTTGACGTCGGATTAGAGATCAGCATTAAAATTAAGTGCCTGGCCACTGCAAACCATTCCCTGAGAAGCTGCAATGGCTTTCTTCATTGAAAAGCATATTCTGAAAAGAACTTTTAGATTCCACAGTGCACTCATTATGGACAGCAATATCTGAGGGTATTTGTGGACTTTACAAACGCTACCAGAGTTGACATTGTTCTTCATAAATTTAGATAAGTACAAATAAAGTTGTCAGAAATTACTTAGATCAATTAAGTGGTTGAATTATAGAAATCATTGTACCTTCAGATATAGCAGCGTTGGTGTGAAAAACAAGCACGCATGACAGCTCCATGCCAGCCAGCAGAGGCGGGAAGGATGGAGTCCCCCCAGAAGCACCCGCTCTGCAGGCTGCCCCCATACGCTTAACCCTCTCTTCAGCTTTTCCCAAAATGTGAGCAGCTGGAGCAGGCCTGTACAGCTCCTACAGGATACGAGGAGCCTGCTTTCCCAGCTCGGAGTGTAAGTACGCAGACGAATTGTTTGAGACGCTTTACGTACGCCTCGGTGGTCCCAGATCTCTATTTAAAGTGGTAGCCTGGCTGTGGGTAGGGCTTGACTTCCATTCTGCAATCTCAGCAGGTTCCCCGTTACACACACACGCACACACACACACACACAGAGCACAATTACAGGACGGAAACTCATCCGATACCAGGAATGCTACTCAGCAGACATCGGGCTGTCAGGTTTCCTCCTCTGCCATGCTTTCTGAGAGACAGCCAGCCAGCCGCTTTCCAGACTCCCTTCGTTTGGCAGCATAACCAAAAAACTCAGCTCTAGCAATCTTTGGCTCTACTTCTATGGTGGTTGCTACAGTTTCTAGCTGAAGTGAGCCAAGTGCTGATAGGCGAAGTTAAGCCTCATGTTCATGCTTTTGGGCATATACTGGGCTGCTGAGCTGTGCATCTTTCCGAGGGAGTGCTATAAAGATATTTTAATAACTATTTCTCATGCAGCCTAGTGTTGCATAGACACACAATGACAGAGTGTTTGTTTAAAATAAAAACTATTTTTTAATCTTATCATAGGTAACTCTCATATGGGGTATCAAATCTCTCACAGTGGTGGCTTGCTGTCCCACACCAACACGAGTACCCACCACAATGGTCATACAAGGTCTTGGTTGCAAGCCATCACGCTGTCCTGCATGATCACACATCATCCATCCCTGTTACCATACCTGCTTCGATGGGCAGATGTTGCAGGCTGTGTGTAGCATCACTTTGCAGTGGTAACTTGCCTGGGGTGAGCCCATGACCTGCCATCTGCTGAAAGTGGTTCCGGCCTGCCCTGAAGTAAATGAAAAGCATATGGCAAAAAAATATGCACCCATGGGTGACCCATACCAGAGCAAGGACACTGAGAAACATAGCAGCAGGGGACATCATGGTGGAAACCATTACACAGGGTGTGAGGACTCATGCTGTGCAATCTGCCAAAAGCAGTTACATGGAGGGCAGCAGAAGGCCGACACACGCACCACTTCCCACACCGCCTGTCCTGTTACCAGAGGAGTTTTGACAGACTGGTTTTAACTGTGGCAAAAATAAGGGAAGTTGAGTCTGGGAAAGAGGGAGTATGGAGTTTCGTGTTTGTCTAGCTGTTCTTCTTTCCCTTGAGTTTTGGGCCCCTCAATACAAGAAGGACATTGAGCTGCTGGAGCGTGTCCAGAGAAGGGCAACAAAACTGGTGAAGGGACTGGAAAACAGATCTTATGAGGAGCGGCTGAGGGAACTGGGGCTGTTTAGCCTGGAGAAGAGGAGGCTGAGGGGAGACCTGATCACTCTCTACAACTACTTGAAAGGAGGTTGCAGTGAGGAGGGTGTTGGTCTCTTCTCCCAAGTAGCAAGCGACAGGACAAGAGGGAATGGCCTCAAGTTGTGTCATGGGAGGTTTAGGTTGGATATTAGGAAAAACTTCTTCATGGAAAGAGTAGTGAGGTGTTGGAATGGACTGCCCAGAGAGGTGGTTGAATCGCCGTCACTGAAGACGTTCAGAAAACGCATAGATGTGGCGCTCCAGAACATGGTCTAGCAGGCATAGTGGTGTTAGGTTGACGGTTGGACTTGATGATCTCAGAGGTCTTTTCCAACCTTAGTGATTCTATGATTCTATGATTCTATGATACCAAAATCAGGCTTCAGAAGCTTGTGTGGCCTGGCAGTAAACTAACTCCAGTAAAATTTCCTGACTCTGGACTGTTTTGGCCATGACAGCTACATACAAAACATCTTAACTGTGTACAAAAGACTGTTCTACATGAGTCTTTTTGCATCTGCAGGAACAGTTTGTACTGACTGTTCGCAAATGTCTTATCTGTGTACAACTTGATCCCTTCTGCAACAGAACAACTGCGTGAGAATCTCAGGGATGCTCCACCCAGGATGTTAATCAACACATGCACATTTAGGCAAACAGAGAAGATGAGCTACAGCAGGAGCTACCTGGGGGAATATGTAAAACTGTCCAAAATTCCCATCTGGAGAGCTCCGGTGTGTCAATTACTTAATTACGGAGGTGGTGAGAAGTTCAGACCTGCTTTCAAGGCAGTCTGTTGTCTCAAACCAGCCCTACTGTCTCATCTGTGCTGATGACAAGCTGGGGTGTTCCTGGACCACCCAGCGAATTAATGACTTAAGTGCAGTGGGTGTGCAGAGAGGCGCAGCCCTGATACCCAGCTTTGCCACAGTTATAACTATGGGACAGACTTGAGTTTCATACTTAGAACTGAAGCCTGACAGCTCTGCCACTCCAAAATGTTTTCCTGGTCTTCAGAATTTGGAAATCTTTGTTCTTGCATTCCTGATTGAAACAATTTATTCAAATTGAACACACTTCCAAATCATTCTGGATCATAAAACTTCTCAGGAAAAAATTGTGATATTGTCCAAAGCAATCAATCAGTGTTGCAGATAAGCTTTTGTTTATCCAAACTTGTGACTTAACTCTACCATTTTAAGAGAATCGCTGGCCTCTGTAGCATTCGTAGCAAGACAATGTTATAATAAGTTGTAATTGGGCATAAATTATTATGGCAATCATTATATTAACTTCGAGCTTTTCTTCATCTTGACATTTGCCGTCAGTGGATTTCACTATTTGCGTGTTGTCATGCACTGGAGCACAACAGGTACAACAAGCAGTCAAGGCTACAACAGAAAGCAATGTGACCTCACAAAACCTCTTGAGATTACACTCTACTTATTTCTTTTGCAAAGGTAAATGGAGGTTGCATTGTGGCTTGGTTTCTTCTGCTCTCCAGGTGCCCAGAGACACTTTGTCTTCCTGAAGTGCTCTTTTCCCCCATCCCCAAGAATTGTCCAGGCCTGCCCCAGACATGTCATGTGGGATGCTGAGCTGCTGAGGTCCTCTGAGCTCTGCTAGACCAGTGTTCAGAATCAGTAGTTTTAATGCAGACTTTGAGAAGGGTGGTGGATTTGACGAGAATTGCCTCAGGGAAATGTTTCTGTTACCAACACCACCTCATGAGGTCTAGCTTTCCCTCAATAAGGAGAAAAAAGCTGCCCAAGGGCCACATCTCCAAGAGAGTGTCCACAGGTAATTTAGCCTATGTTTTACCAAATCACACAGCTCTCAAATGGGTGCAGGAGGCCTAGATTGGATGATACATGACAGAGGATATTTTGATGCAGAAGAGAGAAGCAGCCACTCCCAGCAACCCTGGCAGTGGAAATGCAGCAGCCTCAGAAGTGCCTTGAAGGGTGTCTTCTCAGCCCGTCCCGTCAGCAGCTGCTGTAATATGACATCTAGTCTCTTCAAGTTGGCGAGGACAAAAAGAGGAAACCATATTGCTGAGAAATGGGTTTTGAAATAGTAAAGAGAAGTATTTGATAACAGCCTGAGGTCAGGGCACTCTGCATCTGGGGCTTTCACTTCAAGTTTAGGTTTCTGGGGACAAAGAACCGTAACTCCCCGTGTCTGTAAGTGAATAGTGCCCAGCTGAGTGTGGCTTCAGTCTCAACTGAACACCACTGAAATACCGATGAATAAATAATAATCGTCTCCAGTGTAATAGCTGTCCGTGGGAATGGAGCGCAGCACTGTTTAATTTCGACCAGCCATTATCCTGAGCAAATCAGTACCATCTGGTCTCAGCTCAGAGCTTTCCTGATCAGCATAAAATAAACTAAGTGCAAAAGTTTCAGAAAATAACAGCTACCCCCAGAATTGCCAGACTAGCATCGCATGTCAGTCGTTCTTTCCAGCAATGCCCCAGGGCTGTGCCCACCGTTACTCAGGAGTGACAAGGTCTGGATCTCAGGCCTGAAATGTTCTCACCCGCAGCTTTGGGGTTCCAGCAGAAACAGGACAAGAATTTCATCATGCTATTAAATTACGTTCATCCTTGCTAACCTCTGGTGACAAATGGCGCCATCTGAATTTAATGCTGCCAGCCTCTTTGCATTCCCATGAAATATAGTTATAATATATCTTAAGGACCTGTCAGGGAAAGAGCTACAGCATTTTCATGCAGGATAAATCCCTGAGGAAACGGGATGAAATGGAACCACCTCAAAGCTTACTGCAGGAAAAAGCATTGGAGGCAGTTTGGTGGGAGACTGGTCCCAGAAGGGCCCAGGGACACGCAGCAAATAAAAAGAATTTGTTTCTGTCACAGGGCCATCTCTGCTGAGGGGTGACAAGCTCCTGGAACCGAATCAGGAACTGGAACAATGACATGGTGTGGAAGAAACCAATTCCAAATACAACAGTAACCTCTCCCTTTCTCATGCTTACAACAAACAGGAGTCAGGGCCAACCTGTGCTGCCGTGGCACAGAAGTAATGGTGGCAGAAGTGTTGTGCAGAGGCATGGGCTTGTGGTCAACGGATATGGGCAGCATGGAGCTCAGCATGGGCAGACCTGCCCTGATAGGAGGCAGGGTGATGAAATGGCTTGGAGGGAGCAGCCGGGCACCATGCTGGCTTGGTGTTTCATGGCTGCTTGTTAGGCTGGCAGTGAGCAATACCATGTCCTCTCCTAGAGCCCTGGGAAATCAGAGTCAGTTCTAAGAGCTCATAAGGGTTACGCCCAACTTTTTAAGCCCTTGAATCTCAAAGACAGGAATAAATTAAGAATTATTTTTATTCATCACATCAAGCTAGCCAACACTTGCTGTTTCTCCTTTACAACAACTTGCTGTTTCTCAACACTGCATTGAGGTGTGTGTTCCACTTGCTCAGTTGGGTACTTCAAGAGTAAAGTACATGGTCTTGCACAAGAGCAAGCTCCAGGCTTGTTCCCCGACTCTCCCAGATATGCAGTTTTCAAGCTAATACTGCTCCTGCCATCGGCTAGGAAGCAGAAGGGTGTGATCTACTGTCCTCCTTCCCCATGTGTGCATCTGGCTGGCTAGAGCCTGCCCAGGCTGCCTGAACCACGCAGCCACAGAGCTCCTGGCCACGAGCAGTCTTTGCCACTTTGCCGTTCATAGTATCCTCCACCAAACCAAGCTGAAGTGATGAAGGTGCTGCATGTTCCAACTGGGAAGGGAGAGGGGGATGCTTGTTGTCGCAGAATAAATATCATGCAAAGAGAGATTTTCCCACCTGTAGTCCAATATTATTTTTTTCTGCACTGTCTCCATGTAGGTTAGCAACTTTTAAGTGAGAACAAATATTTGCCTCCAGGCAAAAAAAAAAGGTTGACTTAATTTAATCCCTTTTTGTTGTCAGGGTTCCATTTCAAGCACAGGCGTTGGGTTTAGCCACACCAAGTTTCTGAGCACCTCCTGTTATTCAAGCAACTCCCCATACTGAGCTCAGCACACCAGCAAGGATCCAGCTGCTTTTTGCTCCACATCCTGAGAGATGCCATCTCAAAGCCTGCCCTCTCAGAGACATGATGATCTTTCCATTCAGTATTTTACTGTCTCAGTGACCTAAACCCTGAAGTTTGACTTAATCCTGACACATCTGGCAGTCAGGATCTGCCAGTGTCTGACAGTCTAACTTGGAACTGTGTACGAGATGGGAAGAGATGCAGAAGCAGAGGTGGCAGAAGAAGGAGCAGCAACAGCAGCTTGACAGATGATGTGAATGAAGTCATTGCTTGGCATCACAGAGATGCAGAATTCCCTTCCATGGCATGGAAGGTACTTATCCCAAAGTAATAAAACCCCGAGTATGAAACCTGGGGATGCGACAATCACTCACTGAGTGGTTTGGAGAGCGTTTAGACTACCTTGGCTCTACACTGGAATAAAGTTGTTTGTAATCGCAAAAAGTAAAGTCATACTATACCATTTACTGAGGAGGCTGTTGTGTGTTTCTTGCTTCCGACAGTTTGTAGGGTACACTGAAGGCTTCCCTGATGCCGAGGCTATGTTTGTGCTAGGAAATAAACCACTGTTCTCTGGCCCGGAGGCCCTCTGGCATGGTTCAGCTTGTGTCCGTACAGCCAAACTCTCATCGCCAAAACAGGCGGCTGCATCCAAACAGCCTGCGAGGACCCAGGCCCGCACCAGCCCGCACCTTGGCCAGACACGGTGATTGTGATCTGGTGCTCAGGCCTCGGTTCTGGCTCTGTTTTGCTCTTTGCTGCAGACTAAAGCCTCAAGTGTTGCATGGAGAAGCCTGCTCTGGGTTGAAAGGAGGTGACATAAGAGGCGGGGTGTCACAGGGCAGGCTGCACCCCTTCCCCCCCCCGCTCAGCTGTACAGGCTGCAGCATGGCATCTGCTGGCTCAGCTGGCCTGACAGCCAGGGCACAACGGGCTTAGGAGCATCATCGCTGCCCGTAAACCACAGCAGGGGTGGCAGAGGGGTTGTTTCCTGGCATAAATGTGTGCACAAGGCAAGCAATTTCTGGCAGGAGAGGCTTTTCAGGGAGGAAGAGGAAGGATGTACTGGAGCTGAGGGCTTTCATAATAGAGGAGGAAGTGTCCAGAACAGGAATTGTTGGATTTTTACAGGGATTTAAGGAATCAGAAGGTGACGTGTGTGTAGAGAAGGGCATGATAACGGCAACAGCCCCACTCAAGTGACTGCACAGCCAGGCTTCTTCACCTAAGGATGGAACAGGCACCAAGAGAGCAGCCACAGGCTCTGGTGGAAGGGCAAGAAGGCTGGAGACAAGAGAAGGAAAGGAAGGCCTGTGTGAAGGAGCAGGCTCATACAAGGTGTTGAGGGTGTCTGTAAATGAGACCGGAGCAGGATGGGCTGGTAAGGAGGCAATCATAGAATCAGTGAATAGTTTTAGTTGGAAGAGACCTCAAAGATCATCTAGTTCCAACCCCCCTGCCATGGGCAGGGACACCCTCCACTAGACCAGGTTGCCCAAAGCCCCATCCAACCTGACCTTGAAC
>VWZZ01000088.1:92818-147305 GCA_013399095.1 Psophia crepitans
CCCCAGTCCTTCTCCTCAGGGCTGCTCTCATGGCCCCCAGTCGGGATTTCCTGGGATGCCTTCAAGTTTGTGGAGACAACTGTGTGGCAACTTGGGCTGAGCATGAAAAGCAGCAGGTGGAAGGCAGTTGCAAGGTCTCAAAACCTTGGATGTCTTGCAATGTCGTTGATGAGGCAAGCAGTGAGAATTTATTGCATAACCGTGTGCTTCAGCCGTCCAGTGGGTTTAAGCAAAGCAGATTTTTGTGTAATCCCACGAGCTAAGGATCAATGTCAAGACCAATGGGAAGTGTTGAGCATTTTGCAAAGTACTTCCATCAGTGCCAGTCACCCTTGCTGGGTCCCTTTAGCAGCTGCAGTCATCTAGTCCCATTCTCCCAGCTTCTCAGAGAGAACTTGCTGATTTTAGTAGTGCATGGACAGAAACCTTCCAAGAGGTTTTTTTTGCTCCTTTTTGCAAACCTGGCTTTTAAAATCAGTGATAACCACATCTTACACCACGTGGGAGCCATGATTAGCACTCCAGCCAGGCAGAAGTTCAGTTTCAGGGCTGAGGAGGGCCTGAGAATGAAGGTACTTTGCCGAAATATGTCCAGTTTTGTTTTATTGCAGCAAGATTATGAATTAACATACTTCCCCTCCCAGCACAGAGATGCCACAAAGGCATGCAAAGGGTTTGTGGCAGAAAGTGTTTCTGCTTGGCCATCTGGGCTCCTGTGTCTGAGAGGGGATTTGGCTAACCCTGAACATGATGCCATCTGCCAGATCCATCCATTTCTCCTTCAGTATCTATGTAATACTCCTTTTATGTACCCACAGCAAATGGCAGACCACCTGCGTGTTTTATCTTTTAAAAAGAAACTCCTAACTTGACTGGCTCTGAAATGCAATATTAGTTGAGTCTGGACACACTTTTTTTTTTTAAAGTCCAAAGTTGAAGTTGTACCAAGGCCCATGCCTGGATTTAATTTATGCTGAGGGCACGCTGAATACAGTGAATGGTTCATGCAAGAACAGTGCCAGAAACCCACAGTCAAGATTAGGATGTAATTGTGCTGGGTGCTCTACACACGTGATGATGGAAAGCCATTTTATATTGAAATACAGCTTGGAATCAGAGGACTGTTTGTGGCTGGAAGTGCCAGTGATTATTTCCACCCAGGCCAAATGGTTTTGCCTCTGTTGTCTCTCTTCTGAGGGTATCTCTCTCTATATTGCAGTGCCAATCTTATCTCAGATTTTCCAGGCTCCAGGAGAAGTGTGTTATTTGTCATGCTGAAGGGAACATGAGCTGTGTTTCAGGCGAAAGGGCTATTCAAGGGAAATGACATCGCCAATACACTCTTTGCTGCAGAACAAGCAAACTCACAGTGCTACTGGAAATTAAAAAAGTGAAGCCTCGCAAATCACCCGAATTCCCAGACATGGGAGAACCAGCCAAGTCCTGGATTCTCGCACACATTTTGCTTAGATCTGTGAGCATGCAGACTTTTTTTTGGAGTGTTTCCTCTACAGCTAGACAGAGTTTTGTTTAGAAAAAAAATTATCAGTGTTTGCTGACACATATCTTACATTCATCACAGCTATTTACTGATTCACTTGCCATGATTAATGGGATAGCAAATGATGACTGTTTAACGGAGAGCACTCCACACATGGTCAAGGCGACTGCAAATATTCAACATTTTAGAGCAAGCAATGTATTTGGGACCATCCTTTGCCCTCATATTTCTTTTTTCCCACATCCCTTGGGGTGTGTGCCCTGGCAGGTCTCTGACTGGGCCTTGGACATGGCTTTGGCAGCATTGATTATGGTACAGCTTCTCCAGTGATGGGCATGGATGCCAGTAGAATAAATGAAAATTTGGGATTTTTTGAAGGGGAAGGAGGGAGACTCGTGATATCTGTGATTATAATTCAGTATTCCTAGTTACTGGTGCAAGAACGTTTTATCCTAGGTACAGTTATCCTAACTGTACACACAGACTATTTGTGCTTATTAAAATGACTTTATCAGAAGAGGAACTTTAGCAAACTTCAGCCTTGTGAACAGAAACACCCAGGGTCACAATGAGGCTAATTTTGGGGGATGCTTCAGCCACTCTGAGAAGACTGCTAAGGAAATCTTGTGGCTCTGGGATTGTTTGCCAGATACTCATCCACCTACTCCCATTATTTGGCTTTTCTCTGCTCAGTCCTTTCCTCCATACCACCCTCCTGTGTCCCTACCTGCCCACTGCTTTCCAGAAGGAAAGAGACCAGGCAGCTTCATGGGGAGGACTCTGCCTGCAAGGCAATGGCACCACCAAGCAAAACCCCTTGACTAGTGAGGACATTGTGCAGCCAGGGAGCTGAACTGCCTCTGCCTGTTGAGATGTTATGATATAATTCCCATCAACTTGCTGCTTACTTATTAAGCTGTGTTTTGAATCCTGTGGCTTAGACCAGAGAGCATGTTTTCTAGAGACAGTTGACTTAGTGAGTAACAAGAAGGTTGGCAAGCTACCAAGGGAAGTTGAACAAAAAGGTGATTTTCATTCTCTGAAGGCTGCTGAGCTGACTGCTGATAAGGTGCCAAGCGCTTCCTAGCTTTCACAGATCAGGACTCCAAATTCACAGGCCTCCTGAGGAATTTAGGAGTCTCTGTTAAGCCTATTAAATCCCCCTGATGTTTCTAACAACAGCTTAGATTTTATCACTAATAAAAGAAAACTCACAGTTCCTCTGGATTTAGTCCATCTTATCTCAACAGCTGAAAGAGAGCTTGGCTAAAAGGATAAAGATTTTTTTCCCCTTCTATCGGTGTATTAAGCCGTCCTCCTTGCATCAGGCCAAAACAGACAAACGCTCTGACATACTTTTGAGCATCTGGGCGGGAGTGAATCAGAGGGTTACTACTGTGTCACTGTGGAGACTCCTTTTCCTGAGCAGGGGCAGCAGCAGCAGTTGTGCACCGAGCTCCTCAGCTATCCTGTCTATGTGAGTGGTGCCACTGGCACTGGTGACAGCTCAGGTTAATTGAAGAGGGGACAGGCTACTCTCTGACTGCCTGTGCTATGGGCCAGGAGATGAGGATCAGAGAAGGCACCTACGAGCAATACCGTAGGATGTCACAGCATGGATGAGGTTTGAAGGCACCTCTGGAGATCATCTAGTCCAGCCCTACTGCTCAGAGCAGGGTCAGCTACAGCAGGCTGCTCAGGGCTGTGTCCAGTCCAGCTTTGAAAATCTCCAAGGATGGAAACCCCACACACTCTCTGGGCAACCTGCTCTGTTGTCTAAGCACCTTCTCAGTAAAAAAAATGGTTTTTTTTTTACATTCAAGTGCAATTTCCTGTGTTTCAGTTCGTACCTATTTTGTCTTCTATCACTAGGCACCACTGAAAAGACTCTGTCTCTGTCTTCTTAACTCCCTCACACGAGGTATTTATTTATACACAGTGATAAGATCTGCCTGAGCCTTCTCTTCCTGGGCTGAACAGCTCTCAGCTTTTTCTTGTACGTCAGATCTTCCAGTCCCATGTCATCTTTGTGGCCTTTTCTGGATTCACTTCAGTATGTCCATGGCTGTCTTGTAGCAGGAAGCCCAGAATGAGACACAAGACCTCAGGGCTGAGCAGAGGAGAAGGGTTACCTCCTTTGATCTGTGCGTGGTGCTCTGCCTAATGCAGCCAGGAAGCTGGTGGCTTTCTTTGCTGCAAGAGCACATTCCTGGCTTATGACCAGCTTGTCCACCAGGGCCCCCAGGTCCTTTTCTGCAAAGCTGCTTTCCAGCCAGTTGGCCTCCAGCCTGCATTGTTGCATGAAGTTATTGCTGCCCAGGTGATGGACTTGGTGCTTCGTTGTGTTGAGTTTCATGAGGTTCCTGCCCACCTGTTTGTCTGGCCTGTGCAGGTCTCTGAATGGCACCAAAACCCTCTGGTGTATCAACCACTTCTGCCAGTTTTATACTGTCTGCCAGCTTGCTGAGAGGGCACTTTCTCCCACCATCCAGGTCATAAACGAAGATGTTAAACAGTAGTGGTCCTGGTATTGACCCTTGGAGTACTCCAGTAATGACTGGCCTCCGGTTAAACTTTGTGCCACTGACCCACACCTCACTATGTGTTTATCTAGTCCTTACTTCATCAATTTGTTGGTAAGAATGTTTTGGTAGACAGTGTCTAGAGCCTTGATAGAGTCAAGATAAATAACACCCACTTTCCCTTGGTCTTATGGTAAGGTATGCCTTCAGGAATCACAAGCCCCTGAAATCAAAACAGACCACCAATGCCCGGGTAGTTCCTGAGCTGTGGTCCCAGCCCTCAGCCAGCTTCCACCAAGCTGTATACCAAGCATGACATCATATGGTATGGAATATCCCTTTGGCCAGTTTGGGTCAGCTGTCCTGGCTGTGTCCTCTCCCAGCTTCTTTTGCACCCTGCACCTCCTCACTGGCAGGGCAGTATGAGAAGCTGAAAAGTCCTTGATTTGTTGTCAACATTGCCGAGCAACAACCAAAACATCGGTGTGTTATCAACATTATTCTCATCTTAAACCCAAAATACAGCACTATACCGGCTACTAGGATGAAAATGCACTCTATCCCAGCTGAAACCAGGACAACTGCAATAAACTTTTGTGATTACTGCTGTTGGGTTGCCTACCTCATTCCATGCATCACTTGGAAGAAGGATTTGGCAAACTGGTGGGGGGTATTGTTGGGTACCTGCAACTGTCAGTACCAAAGTTTTGTGACAAGTACAGAATGAGGGAAGGATCTGCTGAGAGGGGAGACTGTTCCTATGGCTTGGTAGGTAGGACATGGAGGACCTGGACTGGTTCATTGCTTCTGCCATTGGCTTCCTGCTCATGACAGATAAATGTCTTTTGCAAGATCAGTGAAAGATAGTAATAACTTCCTGGGTCTCCACAACGGTTGTGAAAAATTATTTTTTGAAACAATAATGAGGAGCACCATGAGATGAGAGTCTGAGATGAAAAGAACCTGTTAGGGTTGTTAGGGTGCAGCAAACAAAACCTCAGGCAGCTGAGAAGGGACGAGTTTCAACAGCAATACTAAAACTCTGCCGAGAAGTCAGCTTGAGTCAGAAAGTAAAAAAGGTGTTTTCTAGCAAGCCATGAAGACAAAAGAAAAAGCTGCATTGTTTCCGTTATAAAATAATTGTTGAAATGTGTTTTAGAATAGCTTTACAGCTGATAACACAGGAAGCAGAAATTTGTGAGCTGACATGAGCGATGACGCTTCTTTCAGAGAGCTCCATGTAAAAACTTCAGGATAAAATGAAACTGACTGGATTCTCCGGAAAAAGCCATGCACTAGCAGCAGGTTTTACATAAGGGGGGTCAGGTTTTCTTGCTTTTGTTTTTGTTTTCCCATGGGACACTTTGAGGGCTGGATCCAGAGCTCATTGCAGTCAAGATGCGTAGGAGCACAGTGGTGGGCCGTTTCCTTAGTGGTTGTCTCCTGATTTCCATCTACAGAAAAACTGATGTTTTCCTGTTCACTTTCTCCTCCTATGGCTTCCCATGTCAGGGGGTCACTTCCAGGGGTTTGCTGACAGAGATCTCATGAATGGCAGTGTATGCTCTGAAACCGGTGTTTCATGGGAGTGTCTCAGAGATGGGGATGGGAGATGTTATTGCCACATAAACAGAGTGTGACTTTGTAGTGTGTCAGCTGCTTTTGGGTTACTGCGTATGTCCATAGTCGACAGTAAAACAGTAAATTTTGGTGGTCTACAGGCTTGGTGTCCTTGGGAAGGTGAAGTATTAAGGTACTGTGGCAGTCAGCACTAGTTCTGGCAGGTAAATAATAGCCAGTCAGGTTCATTACTGACCTCTTCTGAGCTATTGTGCTGGGTGCACAGGGAAAACCACCTTTATTTCACACAGTTTCTGGAAGTTAAAAGCTTTCAATAAGGCTTTTAACACTGCTTCTGTCCATCGTCTCAACGATGCTGGCTGTGCTTACGGTGTCCTGCTGTGAGAGGCCATGAAGCTGCTTTTGCAGCAGCCAGAATACAACCACCAGTGATAGGTAATCAAGGGCCTTCATTCAACATCTGCGTTTAAAGGAGGTAAAGGCAAAGCGAGCAAACTTAAGTTGGTGTACTCTGGAGCAGAATGTTTCATTAACATCTGGTCTGAGACTGCTGTTAGCGGATGTCCTGTACAGTCAATGCAGACCACCAGACACTTTTTGGATCTCCATAATCTGACAGAGATAAAGTCCAGTGGAGGACAATAAAAACGTACATCATTAAGTGAAAGTGGATGCACATATTTACTGGCAGCACTATTAAAAAAAAAAATCCTTCCCTTTTTACCGTCTGTTCACTTCCATCCCCCCTCCGTCCTTCCCAAAAATCTGCCAAAGCATTGCCAGTTTTTCATGAGAAGCGTTTCCACCAGGAAATTAAATGCTGGCTATTACAGTTTACATGTTACAGGCTCTCTGCAAATTAGTTTAACTACCACAAAAAATGTGCCCTGCTCATATGTTGAAGAGAAGGGAGGGGGAAGCAGATTGTCACAGAAAAAGCTTCCTCAAACTTATTGTAAAATCCATTCAGAAAGGGTGTTTCCATTGCTGTCAGGGCAGAATTTGGTGAATGTAAAAACACCGAAGGAGATGTAACTGTCCAAGACAAATCTCAAGACTGGCTTTTCAAAAAACATGCTGTGATCAGACTGATTCATCCATGTAGAAGCAGAATCTTGGGGACTACAGGAGACATTTAAACTTGGGGTTTAGAAACATTTCCTGATATTTTCTTCTGTGTAGTTAAAAAGGGAAAAAGCTCACAGCCATAAAGGACAACAGAAAACTACACTTTCCTCCACTTTCTTTTGGGGTTTTGTTTTATTTTTAGAAGCCTGACCGACCTCCAAATGTTTTAAGTAAAATGTTTACATAAATATTTCAGGAGAATTGCTTTTTACTCCTGCCAATTCCAATTCTGCTTCAAGAACTGCAGAGTCACAGGCATCTCTTACTCTAAAGGAGTAGAGCAGGATTCCAATCCTAGTCTGAGGAGCTGAACAAACAGGCTGGGCAACTTGTTCTAGCATCCATTCAGTAAACAACCTAGGTTTGGGTTGGAAGGGACCACAAGGATCATCTAGCTCTAACCCCCCTGCCATGGGCAGGGACACCCTCCACTAGACCAGGTTGCCCAAAGCCCCATCCAACCTGGCCTTGGACACTGCCAGGGATGGGGCCTCCACAACTTCTCTGGGCAACCTATTTCAGTGCCTCACCACCCTCACAGTAAAGAATTTCTTCCTAATGTCCAATCTAAATCTCCTCTCTTTTAGTTTAAACCCATTACCCCTTGTCCTGTCACTACACTCCCTAGTAAACAGCCCCTGTCCAGCTTTCCTGTAGGTCCCCTTTAGGTATTGGAAGGCCGTGATTAGGTCTAAATGAAGGACTGTCTTCATGGAGGTCTAATGGTCTTCATGGAGGACTGTCTTTCATGGGATGGACCCCAGGCTGGAGCAGGGGAAGAGTGTGAGGAGTCCTCCCTCTGAGGAGGAAGGAGCAGCAGAGAAGGTGTGATAAGCTGACCACAACCCCCACTCCCCATCCCCCTGTGCTGCTCAGGGGAAGGGGGAGGAGGCAGAGAAATGGGGAGTGAAGTTGAGCCTCGGAAGAAGGGAGGTGTGGGGGGAGGAGTTCTCAGAGTTAGTTTTTATTTCTCATTATCCCACTCTGATTTGATTGGCAATAAATTAAATTAATTTTTCCACAAGTCAAGTCTGTTTTGCCCATGACGGTAATTGGTGAGTGATCTCTCCCCATCCCTGTCTTGATCCAGGAGCCTTTTGTTGTATTTGCTCTCCCCTGCCCAGCCAAGGAGGGCAGTGATGGAGCGGCTTTGGTGGGCACTTGGCCTCCGGCCAGAGTCAACCCAGCACACTGATACAAACATTCAGGAACACAGACACATTCTGACCAAGTTAATTTTTCCAGGAGTAGCAGCATGTCATGCGATCTCTTCCCTGACCTTACCAAGCTTGACACAGGTTGGTGCCAAAGGAATTCTGGCTTTCAACGCTGGTGTCTGCTCAGCTTCCTTGGGGACCTCTTGAAGCAGGTCCTGGATGTGGCTCCTGATCCCTTTGGTTGCTTTGACTGATTCAGGGTTTCTCAGGAGAGAAATGTTTCAAAGTACTTTTAAATCAGGCTTTGCCATTTTTCTGTTTATGCACACTGAAATGGCTGAGCCCAAAGCCATATACTACACACAGGCACATATCGCTCATCATATTTTCAAATGAGTGTCATTCATTTTAAAATGGTAACACCTAAAAGGATGCATATGGAGAATCGAGAGAATGGTGCATCAGTAATAATCATTACATAATGATTTGATTCAGTGACACATAGTCGATTAACACATGTAGCAAAGTGCTTGGGTTTTCAATTCATATAGCCCGGATAAAATATCTCAGAGCACTGCTCCTGACATTTGATCAGTGCCACGTTTTGAGTTTCTGGAGCAGCCTTAAAGGTTAGTGCTATATTTCATCCTCCCAAGCTCTGCATTCGAAAGCTCAGTCCCATGAAGCATCACCTGGTGCCAAGGAAAGGCAGTCGTTATTTAAATCACATTCTGATATAAGCTGTGCAGAAGTCTCGCTTAGCATCTTCTTTGTAGGCAAGATCAGTACCTTCAAGAAGGGTTTAAATCAGATGAAATGCTTCTGCAAACACGTGCAAGAAGAGGAGAAGGAGCTAAGTCCTGGATTGCAACTTGGCCATCAGAAGGAGAAAATGGAAAGAAATGCAGCTGGGGAGGGTAGAAGAGGAGGTAAAAGATAATTTTCCACCCCCAAAAACGTAGTCTGAGAAGTAGAGAAACCAAAAAAGAAAGGATATTTAGCATCCACTGAGGAGATTTGATGGTCTGAGTGAAAATGTTTGTTGGCTGGAGGAGACAGGGACTGGAGGAAATGAGGTCAACAATTGTAGAAGTACCATGGATGGAGGGATAACTGCCCTGCTTAAGCCAGTAATTGGGACACTGTTGTGACGCCCTCCTCTGGCCTTTGTGTGCACTGGCAGCCCAGCACCAATCTGGCTGCAGAGGGAAGGATGATGACGTAGCTACTAGGGACAGCTTTGTGTGTGACGTGCTCCTTCTCCAGAGCCTGAGAGAAAGCCTTGAGGACAGCACCAAAATATACAAGCAAAGCTGGGAAATGCTAGGCAGAGACACTCGTGATGAACATCTGCAGTGACTGTGGGGTGATGAAGATCATCAGAGGACTGGAGCACCTCTCCTATGAGGACAGGCTGAGAAGGTTGGGGTTGTTCAGCCTGGAGAAGAGAAGGTTCCTGGGACATTAATTGTGGCCTTCCAGTACCTAAAGGGGCCTGCAGGAAAGCTGGAGAGGGGCTGTTTATCAGGGAGTGTAGTGGTAGGACAAGGGAGAATGGCCTTAAGATGAAGGAAGGTAGATTTAGATTATATATTAGAAAGAAATTCTTTACTGTGAAGGTGGTGAGGCACTGGAACAGGTTGCCCAGAGAAGCTGTGGCTGCCTCATCCCTGGCAGTGTTTGAGGCCAGGCTGGATGGGGCTTTGGGCAACCTGGTCTAGTGGAGGGTGTCCCTGCCCATGGCAGGGGGGTTGGAACTTGATGGTCTTTGAGATCCCTTCCAAACCAAACCATTCTGTGATTCTGTGATTCTGTGACTCCTATCCCAAACTGGGGAACACACAGGCAAAGCAGAATATCACAGAAATATCACTTTACCTTTAACAGTAAGGTTGAATGCCTGGCACAAGAACTGGAGAGACCGTTGTGAAACGGCAGTGGGAGAAAACATGTCTGAGGACCATTTCTGATGAGATACCAGGAGAGAGTGTTCACTATGAGCCAAGGGCTGAGCCGCTGAGAACTGAGGGGAAGCAAAGCACGTCTGCTCTTCTGGCAAGCTGCATGCTGGCTGGAAACAATAAACTGTCCTACAGACAATTCTTGTGACTCATTGGATGATGTAGTCCTTGTCCCAAAATGTTGTCCTTCATGGATTAGAAGAGAAAAATTTATATACAAAGGCTAAAAATATCTCTGCATTCCTGCCTGACAAAAGGACAGCTCCAGCAAGTGCACCTACACAGCAAGCACAGGTCTTGCAGAGAAGACACTTACTTCTCTGTGCGTGCAGTTTTCATCCTTACACAGTAAGAGACAGTTAAAAATAGCTTGTACTACACAAGTCGTTTAAAACCAGTCAAGGAGCGCTTACAAAACCATCTCAGGTGCATTTTTACACATGCAGCTGTGTATGCCTGGTTTTTCCATGTTTATACAAGTCAAGAAGGGATTTGAAGACATAATTTGTAGTGTAAGGTACAAAGTAATGCATCAGATGTCCCCCAAAGACCTGATTTCTAACTCTGCTTCTAAGGAGGGATCAGATGTTTACTGCAATGGGGAGAATGAGACAGTAAAGATTTTTAAGTTTGTCCAGTAAAGCTTTGCAAGCTTTATTGCTATCATATAGTCAATAAACCAAGCCATGTTACCGAAGCAGTTCATATCTAATAGCTGCTTTTTTTTCTCCCCCCAAACAGGATAAAAAGCCTTGGCAGGATAACTCTGAGATTTCATAAAATTGCACTACAAAAATAACTTTCGCACCTTACTGAAAGTAGCGATGAAATCTAAAACCAGGAATGGGATGAACATATATATTTACAAAGTTTTAACGGTCTGAGCTGGGAAAGGAGACACTGCTGTATTTGAATACACAATGCTAATGAAAGAATAAAGAAGCAAGAAGCCTGTAGGAGCAGCTAGCATTTCTCACCATTCCAGACTCCTAACATCTGTGGCCTTTGAAATAAGAGTTTCAAGTAATAGTGATGACATCTGGTTTGTTGTTCTCATTCCTGAACATTCTTGCCTGGAACAGCACAGAATAATCAGAAATGCCTTGCGCTCTTCGCTGCTTGCTTTTAAATTAGCATTCCCAGTCAAAATAGAGAATTTTGTTAAACACAGTCACACAGAGTGGCAGATTTTTAGGTTTTGCTCCTAATTCTAAAAATTCTTCAAAGCCTTAGTCTTCTCAAAAGAATAATTAACAGGAAAAAATGGGTTTGAAGTGCTTGCAGAGGCAGTCTGTGCAGAGGAGAAAGCTCCTATGTCTAGACTGCTTGTGCGACTCCAGCCCTGAGGTTAGTTTTTAGTCTCAGCCAACTTCAGAATCTTATCAGAAGATTCCTTGCCAGATCAGAAGATTTCTCGCCAGAAATGGGTCCATTTGGGCGAAGTTGTTGTGCATTGAAAGGACAGGATTAAGCAGCTCACCGGGCTGCTGGCAGCGCTGAACTGGGCAGAATGAGAAGTTCCCGTGCCTGAGCTATCGCTGAGTGCCCTTTATCAGCCCTGGATTCACACCCGCTGGAGGTGCTCAGGAAAAGCCATAGGCCTGCAGGCAGTCGTTGTACACTCGTACTCACAGACTCTCTCCCTACAGACACACATACATGTGTGTGTGTGTGTGTGTGCATTTATATACTTATATAAATACACTCTAATGCTTCATAATTACATTATTTATGTGTTACTTCTATTATCTGTAGCCTGTAGTATATATATATTTATCTACAGCTCTCCTTATGTGCATATGGGTGTCTGCGTATACACAAACACACACATACTCACAGCAGTATTTTAAATTCCAGTGATGCTGGAGTTTGCAGAGACTTGTGAGAAGGACACAGGCTGCAGCTAGACTGTCTGTGCGTGCTGTGCAGAGCTGCACACCATCTTCTTGAGAAAAAATTGTTTACAGTCTGCCAGGTAAACTGTTACGTACAAGACTGCAAGTACCAGCAGACACTGATGGTGCTTTGGCAAGCCGAGGTTGAAGTAGGTGATGATCACAAAGCTTTGCCTTAGAGCCACTCCTAATCCATGAGAAGCTTCGAAGATTAGAGCTTTGCATCCATTCACTCTTAACGTGGTCGGATGAGAGCATGATACAACCCACATCGGCAAGGGATGAAGTAAAAGTGTGAGTGTTCGTTTGCTACTGGCAATGGGGACTGCACCGACAGCCAGTGCGATGTGTTGGAGCAACAAGCCCAGCACTCACGGCTGGATTTGTAGCTAGCCCTAGGCACTGTCATGGACTGCCAGATCTGGTCTCCTGTCCTCTCCATCAGAAATCACAGCTGGCAGAGTTCCCCCACCAGCTTAAGGCCCTGGAGGAGGAGGATGAGGCTGCAGGTTCCAGGCATCCCCTCGTCACGGTTTCACGGCGCAATGAGACAGGCATTCACACAGGTGGTTTCTGCAAACTTACCAGCCATGACGTGCTCTGCAGTTCCACCACATAGGCTTGGAGATTCAAATAGGGTTCACGAAGGTAAAGAGGGAATGGGATTCCATAGTTTGCACCTGGTATTTTTAAATATGCGATAAAACTCTCATTCTGCTGCTCAGGTACACACTGAGAGCTGCAGAGCCAGCAGCTGGGACACGGCAGGTACCACAAGCGCTGGATCTCCCCAAAGGGAAGGAGAAGTGTGTTAGCTGTCCTGCAGTCGCTAGCACAAATTCTCCCCCCAGCATTTGCCAAGATGTTGAACAATGTACAGCAGGGCATGAAAAAATGCTGGATTCAAACTCTGACTTTCAGATTTGCATGGGGCTGAGCTGTGTGATTGCCTCCAACCATCAGGCCAGGAAGAACAACTGAGATAATTTGTCTGAGTCCTTATCTAATTCCCCCAAATTAGGCTTTGATTCAGTTCCAGTAACTACAGCTGATTTTGAGTACATCCTTCAGAGAAACATTGACTGAAATCTTCTCCAAGGATGGCAAATCTGTGGCACTGATCATACTTATTAGTGAAAATAATTATATTGTATTTCTTGCTTAAACTTATTTATCAGTTCTAAATGCAGAAGGCTGTTGTATCTTTATGTGTAACATCAAAACTCTTTGGCAGATTCTTACAGACTGTTTAGAGACGATAAGAGGACTTTTTGCGTCCTGTAAGAGGTTCACTGAGCCTTCAGACAGTGTTGGTCTGTGCTGAACTTCCTCTGATTTTTTTATATACATCTTGGATTGTGGACTCCAGGAGTGGCCACCATATTCTAGCTGCACCCATGCCAAATGCGAAGGCAACAAGCTGCTCTGCTCCTGCTCGCTGACAGGCTGGGGACTACATTCAAGAACAACATTGACTCTGAAGGTCCCCACATCATATTGCATTTTCAGTACAACTGCTTACTTATCTGTGAGCCCTAACCTCTTCCAGAATTACTGCTCTGCAAGACAGAACAGCTTATTAGGCAAACATGACCTGCATTTTTTGTTCCTAGATGTACTATATTTTACCAAACTGAAATATGCATTATTTGTTTGTGCCAGTTTTTTTTTTTACCAATTCCCCCGACATTGTCAATAATGATCATTTTCTTCTGGATGGCTCCTGGAAAAGACAGGGATCGAGTGTCAATTTTGTCTTATCTTTTATCTCAGTCAGAATACAATTTAAGATTAAGCAAGCTTCCTTACACAAGTCTCATACTGCTACAATAACATCATGTTTATTAGCCAAACTTCTCAAACTAATTTAACATTAATTTTCAGATGAGAATGTAATATCTTGCATAAGTCTAGGTTATGCAACACTACTCATATTACCTTTCTTTAATTACTTATTAGTGGATCACTGTACCAGTTCTTCCAATATTATTGGAGACTGCCAGGTCAGCAATTAAAGGGACCCGAAGCACCAGGCATCTGATGAACTGAGCTCAGACAAGGCACTGCTGAGGCTTGAGGACCAGCACAACTCACACCATATGTGGCAAGCCAAGAGTAATCAGATCACGGAAAAAACGTATGAACTTTTTAAGGTTTGACAGACCTTATCTGATGCAGGAGGGCAGAACCATGAACACCTCTGAGGTGGTGGACAGCAGGAATGCACCACGGGCTCATCCATTCCCAGCTGCCTTGCTCACGGCCCAGGACCCCATTTCAGCTCCCGCCACCATGCACTGCAGCTTGAGCCTGCCCTGCAGATTCCCAAACCAAGGATCCCATGGCCTGGGGCTGCCAAAACCCCTGGTTACATCCAGCAGTCCTAGGGCTTTCTCACTGGCAGCTGCTCTGGCCAGATTGCTGGTCAGCCAGGTTGTGTGGCTGGCCACAAGCATCATGGCCATTCCCCGTTCCCTCCCACATCCCTCCACGCATCAGTCTTCACTCAAGTTGTTGCCACAAAACAGGCTCCCAGGCTCCCATGTACCCCAGCAAACAGGCACCCATGCTCCAGCCACATCCTGGTGGCCTCCCTGGCCTGTGAGAAGCCTCCTTACACAGTGGGGTATGGGCAGTGTCTCAGAGAGCTGCCCAGCAGGGCAGCATCCTTGATGATGTTGTAGAATTATAGGATGGTTTGGGTTGGAAGGGACCACAAAGATCATCTAGTTCCACCCCCCCTGCCATGGGCTAGGACACCCTTCGCTAGACCAGATTGCCCAAAGCCCCATCCAACCTGGCCTTGAACACTGCCAGGGATGGGGCCTCCACAACTTCTCTGGGCAACCTGTTCCAGTGCCTCACCACCCTCACAGTAAAGAATTTATTCCTAATGTCTAATCTAAATCTACCCCCCTTCGTCTTACGGCCATTACTCCTTGTCCTATCACTCCCTGCCCTTGCAAAAAATCCGTTGTAAAACGTCCATCAGCAGACCACTCAGCACAGATGTGGTGGAGCTTTTGAAGCCAGAGGAACTCACAGCAGTTCCCCATCATTGTGGACAGCCTCTTTATCCCCATCCCAGTCTGGTGGACTTTGCAGAGAAGAGGCAAGCTGTGGACCAGATGCACAGCCATTGTGGCCATGACCCATGGGGGTCCTTCCTTCTGTCTCCCCGACACAGACTAGGAGTTGCCCTAACCTGTCACCCCACACCCAAGAACAAGCCCAGTGGGGTACCAAAGGCTGGACACCCTGGCAGAGGACTGGAGTCTTCCACACCCCAGCAGGACTTGGCATTGGTCTCACACATCAAAGGTGTTGCTTGGTGAAGGGTGGACTGGGCTGTTGGTGGGGATCATAGTGACATCCTTACTGCGGGCACTGATACTTTTGCAATGTTGATGACTGCAAAGAGTATTGAGAGGCCCAGAGCAACTGAGAGCCTATTTTTGCTTGTTTGTACTCACAAGGGGTGTGGAAATGTAGTGCAATGGTGGGAAGATGTTGATGCCTTCATTGTGTGCAAGTAGAGTGGGCCCATGGAGATGACAGGGACAGCCTGTGAGTTAATGTCCCCTCCTTTCCTCATGGCAGAGAGCACAGGAGCTGAGTAAAGCCCACTTCTGCCCCACTCTGGCTCTGTGCATCTCCGTGGCAGAGGAGTAGATCCCTGGGCAGGCTCCATCTGCTGCCCAGGTTGCTCTGGGCTGCGCATCATGTCTGAGGGCATATGGGGGAGTGGTGGTGTGAGCTGAGACTGCCACAGCATCTGCACCTTGCCAGCAAGCAGGAACAGCATGCGTGTGGCAGCAGCCTGCGGCAGCACTGCCCACGGGCACAGCTGGAGGGAAGCAAGGACACAGCTCGCTGCGTGGACAGGGCTGATGAACGTCAATCCCCACCTGTTCTGCTGTCTATCTCTCTCTCTGTAAGCACACATACATAAAAGACAATAAGCAAAACATCTATATTCATACATATATAAACAAACACACCCACTTACTTCACACACACACACACACACACACAGATCCTTTCTAAGAATATCTGGAAATTCTGTTCACAGTTTGCTGGAGCTTCCACAATCATGTCACGCAGGAAGTGGGTGGTGTAAAGCTGTACTCAGAAAGCAATTTACCTTTTCAACTACTCTTTGATAAACTGTATGGTGTTTGTTCAAGAATAAGGTAATACCTGTTTGCCAAAGAACCAGTTGCAGAAGTGTTATGAAGACAGGCTAGGCTGAGAGAATTGGGATTGTTCAGCCTGGAGAAGAGAAGAATCCAGAGAGACCTTATTGCAGCCTTCCAGTACCTAAAGGGGCCTACAGGAAAGCTGGAGAGGGGCTGTTTACAAGAGCAGGGAGTGACAGGACAAGGGGGAATGGGTTTAAACTAAATGAGGGGAGATTTATATTAGATATTAGAAAGAAATTCTTTACTGTGAGAGTGGTGAGGCACTGGAACAGGTTGCCCAGAGAAGCTGTGGATGTCCTCTCCTGGGAAGTGTTTGAGGCCAGGTTGGATGGGGCTTTGGGCAACCTGGTCTAGTGGGGGGTGTCCCTGCCCATGGCAGAGGGTTTGGAACTAGATGATCTTTGAGGTCCTTTTCAACCCAATCCATTCTATGATTCCATGATATGGTTCTATATTGTGGAGTCAGAAAGGAAAGAAATGGAAGATGTCACTCTTCATATTGCTGTGATGCCAAGGGGAATGTTTCCTACCCCACTGCCATTACTCTGTTTTTAAGAAGTTGCTGGTGCTCAGATAGTACTTCTGCAATCTGCACTAGTGTGTGAAGGCACCCAGAGATTCTTTTCTTTGGAGGGTTCATGCATTTCACTGGAGAGGTGGCCAGGGCAGCTTCCAGGTAGAGGAGATGGATGCTGTATGCAGACATTCCTTAGCCTAGAGTGTCCCAGGGGTTGCCCTGACTCTGCAAATCCTCCGGGCCAGAAGTAGAAATATATAGTCACAGTCCAGTGCAAAAGCAATCAAATACTGTATAAGCTGCCAAAAAAAGCATCAGCCTGGGTTGTTCCAGAGAGCAGGCTGGCACGGGCGCCCACGCAGGCAGTGCTGCTGCAAAAGCCTCAGGAAAAGTCACTCCTGGAAACAAAACACCTACTTGTGGTTTTCCTGAAGGGTGACATCTCTTTGAAATAGCACTCATCTCACAAAGACACAGCCTTCCACAGGGCCTGGAGAGGAGGATGAGGCGACCAGCTAAACCCCTGGTCTGCGTTAGGGCTTTGCGGGGCCGCACCAAGTCCGCACAGCAGAACTTGGTGTGGAAATGCTGGGGCAGGGCATCGTGCTCCATGCCTGAACAGTCCAATCAGGGCACTGGTGATGGCAGACCACAGCCTCAGCAAGCTCAGGACAGAAGTTGAGGCAAGGGATGTCATGCAACGCCCAGCTCCTCTCCATGGTGCCATGCTCCTGTCTCTCAGTATGGGTGTCCCTGGAACAGGGAAACCCTTGTGGAACAGCCACAGGAGCTGCTGCGAGCCCAGATTTGGGAGGTGACCTGGAGCGTTGTCCCCAGTGAAGGTCACTCCTTGGCCTATGGTGAGCCCCGGCTTTCTTGAATAATGAGGGCTGCACATGCATTGGGAATGGGCTTTATGTTCACTTTATCTAGTCAAATGTTGTTATCTTTTTGGTTTCCAGTTTCTAATTACTTGCCTTGTCCATGTCTTTCCTCCAGCTAAGCTCTGGCATTGCCTGGGCATTCAGTGATGCTGTGCAGCCCCCAGGAAAACCCCTTTTGGCTTATTTTTCCACCAGGCTGCATCGGATTGCCAGCTTACCAGGGAACCTGCTACCGCTGCACCACTCAGAGTCACACAGATAAAGCCAAGCTCTCCTGCATCACAGCAAGGCTGGGAGAGCTTGTCCTCTCCTCCCGCTGACCCAGGAAAAATGTGATGGAGGGCATTTGGCCAAGATCTCATTACCCCAGGAAACCTTCTGTTATTTCATCTGTATTAACAGGCGGCTCTGCTAGATCTACCACTCTGGGCAAAAGCCAGTTTCACAGACCCTGACACAGGCAGGAGCGACCCAGGCTGCAGGCAGAGGCAGATGCCCCCATGCCCTCCCCTCTTCCTGCCTCCATCCTCTGTTGCGGTAAGCTAGGGGTGACAGCTCAGGAGCAACTTCAGTCCAACTCCTGCATCCAGCATTTTGCAAAAGAAACTGTCTCCTTCGATCTGCTGATCTTTGATCTTCTAATATAACTGAAGATCCCAAATTAATGCTGCTGTTGTCTGTGGCTCTGCCTGTCTGACAGCAAGCCTGAGCTCCAGATATTCCTTTGTTCGGTGCGTTGTTGAGATGCTCTGATAAGTGGCGTTTTTGCGACTGGTTAAATAGCAACCGTGTGCGGAGAGCAGGGTTGATGGGAAGGTGACAGCAGTCCCTGTTGCAAGGATTTGGCTAATTATAGAGTAGCAGCTTCTCTGCTGATGTGAATTGTCACAGCTCTGCTGGAAAGCACAGGCTATAAAAATTCACATCAGCTGAAGACTCTTCACATCAGCCAAGAATTTTCTGCAGCTTTGTCTCTCTAATATAAATATTTATGTGGACAGATCTGGCTTTATCTTGTGATTTGATAGTCTATGAAATACCTATGCCTTCAGACCTCCTCCTCACCTCTCTGCCTGGTTTTAACTCTAACACAAGTTTTTATAAACAACAGAGCTGATTTCCTGTCATTAGGGGTTTTTATTTGAGTCTTGATTCCATGACAGTCAGATCATAGGACTGTTGGCTATAATTAAGGTATGTGTGGATTGCCTTTGTTGTCCTTGTGGACACAGGATCTTCAAATTCATTCTGAAGCACCAAGAGATCCAGAAAAGAACTAAGACAATTATAATTACACATTTCATTTCAAGTTGAAAACTTAGAATCATAGAATCACTAAGGTTGGAAAGGACCTCTGAGATCATCAAGTCCAAACATCAACCTAACACCACCATGTCTACTAGATCATGTTCTGGAGTGCCGCGTCTACACATTTTTTGAATGTCTCCAGGGATGGGGATGCAACCACCTCTCTGGGCAGTCCGTTCCAATAACTTCCTTGTCTTACTTATTGTCTAATAGAGCACGCAGATGAACACATGTTTTTGGGGCCCTAGCTGCTTAAAGCCTGGAGATCATAGTGGATATTTAAAGAAAGAACAGAAAGAAATGGACCACAGTTTTTTCAGACATTTTCCTGAAGGAGCCACATCATGTGTGGCACTGGGGAGGAAGCAGAGAAGTGGCATCACAGATCAGGTCAGTTGGAGGAAATACAAGCTGAAACTTCACCTCTGTTCACACCCACGAGTCTGAAAACCTCTGCTCAGTACCACACTGAAGGACACAAATACTGTGTTTTAAAATTCTCAGGGTCTCCAGCTGCACCCCCAGGTGATGCTCGAGCTGCCCCAGGCTGTCAGGAGGAGCTGCTCAGTGACCATGTCCCAGCCAAGGTGCAGACGTGGCTCCAGCCTGGGCAGCCTGGGAACTGACTCCATCTGGTACCTTCACAATGCAGCCAGCACACACTGGCAGCATCAGGCATCTCATTAAAAGCAGAAATGCTGAATACCAGCCTCTTTTACCTAAGGCAAGCACGGCAAATTGAATTCCCTCCTGTGCCAGAAGAGGATTTGAAAGCACATCTTCCAGGAGACAGGGGGACCCCCGGGAGCCTACTGCCAGGTTTGGGATACGCCCTCACACTGAAGCTGTCTGATGGCACAAAAATGGGTATCAGACATCCCAAGGATGTCAGAGACCCAGGGACACAAGTGGATGTCACTGGTCTGGTGGTCCTTGTGTTCACTTGGGCACAGGAGCCTCAGTTCCTTCTCCTTATTGCCTGGGCTGGTCCCATGTGATAGTCTGCCAAGCATTGGGATAAAGTGCAGGAGCAAGCGTGGGGAGCAGGACTCGGACTCCTTCTCCCTGCTGGGCTGGCGCATGGAGTGGGGCTGGCTGGAACCTCCCTCATAGCAGTCTATATAGTGCTGCAGTTTGGATTTGTGCCTAAACCAGCGTTGATAGTACCCCAATGGTTTAGCTATTGCTGAACAGTGCTCGCACAGCATCAAGGCTTTCTCTTTTCTCCACTTTGCCCTCACAGCGAGTAGGCTGGCAGTGGGCAAGAGACTGGGAGGGGACACAGCTGGGACAGCTGACCTGAGCTGGCCAGAGGGATATTCTATAGCGTAAAACATCATGTCAGCACTAAAACTGGGGACAGGAAGAAGAAGGGGAGGTTTGGGGCTTCTAAGGTGGCTGTTGCTCAGAGACTGACTGGACATTGGTCTGCTTGTGGGAGATGGTGAGCGATTTCCTTTCCATTGCTTGTGGGTTTCTTTTCCTCATTCCTTCACCTATTGTACTGCCTTTGTCTCAAACCACAGTTTTCTCGCTTTTGTTCTTCCTGTTCTCTTCCCCCATCCTGCTTGAGGAAGTGGCAGTGAGTGAGCAGCTGTGTGGGTGCATGGCTGCTGGCTGGGGTCAACCCAGATCACTGTTTTAAGAACCTGCCTGCTAAGTGACCTCCAAGTAATTTCATGGTGATGGGTGAAGCATCACCAGGAGGGCCAAGATAAGAAGGATTTAGCCTCAGAAATGTCAACCAGACTGGACTGCCTAGCAAATGTGGGCAAACGCTCCCTGGGCAGGTGCAACATCTAGGCGCTGAAAAAGGGAGCTGCATGGACCTGCTGCTCTAGATGCAGACAGAGCTTGCAGGTCAAGGACACAGGTATCTGTGGTACCTCCCTGGTAGGTTTGGGGGAGTCATTTTTGCAGTTGTGGACACAAGTACCTCCACTCCCCTTTGGAAGTGCCCCTTAGCAGGGGTCTTTTCTAGATACATTCCTAGAGTCAGACTCATAGGTCCTAAATTGCTGGAGTCATCTGGTTTATGTGCTGACATTGCAGATTTGCACCTGAAAAGCCCACCACGTAACACCATTCAAACCTCATATAGCAAACCCAAGCAAGCAAACAAAAAGCCCAGCAACGTTTACTACCAAAGTACCAGTTACTCGCTGAATCACAGCTTCTGAATCACCTTGCCTGACACGAAATTGGAGGGACTGTAATAGTAACTCACAGCAAGATACTAGTTTACACATCTTTCTATTCTTGACTTGTTCCTCTATTAGTTTTAGAAATCATAGGTGTGGATAACAGATCGTTTCAACAGATAGCTGACTAAGGAATTCTGAAAAGGTGACATAAGTGGAACGAGAAGTAAATGGAGACAGACTGAAGGGTAGGTAGGAATGTTCAGAGCAAAAACTGATAATGAACCATTTAGTTAAATACCTGGAAGAAATACCAGCATATCCCTAAGAAGTACTTGCTTTCAACCAAAAATGCAAAAGTTTTTATGTGTTCGCAGATGATCAGTGCCATCAAATTTGCTTTGCAGTACAAACTATCATGCAAGGGCAAGAGGGGCACATGGGTCATCTTTTCCCCCAGCCCAGTTTTAAAGGAGTGAGTCCTGATTGGTTCCGTGAAATGAAAGTCTTTGAGCATCCGCCCTGATGAGTCCTCTCTGGAGGTGCCTGCCCACAGCCCTACATGAGGTGCCTGAGGACTTGCTTAGGTCTTGCCTTGCCCTCTAAGGCTTGCCTGGAGCACTGACTATTTTGGTCCCATCCTGAGACCATGGGCTCTTGTGTGCACTGGAGAGGGGTCCATGAGCACCCAGCAGGGTGCAGAGTTCTGTATTTCACCCTCAAAGTGCAAACACCTCACCTGTAGGCAGCCAAATTCTTAGTAAGAGTTGGCCCTAAGGAGAATGCATTTCACCTGCTGCATGTTGTTCACACCCTTGCGTACAGGCTCACATTTCAAAGGGAATTGATGAACCAGCCGGTGTTGGGAAGGAACATAATTTTAAGCTGGAATCCATGCCGTAATGAGAAGTATTCTCAAGTGCAGAAAAGGGCACCTCCAAAGAACAGAGGAATTAAGAGAAAGCAAACCAAGGTCTGTAGAAATATGATGTGTTACATTCAAAGGACCAAAGATGTGCATCTAAATTCCCTGCAAAATGAAAGCTTTGGAAATGACAATGACATGCATTAAATACAAGTCAACACAAAGTATTGAGAGAAAAATAGTGTACAATAGTTCAATTTACTGATAGAAAGCATGAAGGCTCAATTTTGGTTCTCTATTTCAATGTAATTCCAGAAAGAGAAAATATATTTTCCCATGAGAAAAAAACACATTAATGATTCCTTCTTTTCAAAAGCAAGTGGGAGAATGTGATATGACAGGTATAAACGTGTGTGAAGTCTAAGAATTCTACCTTAAAAGATTTCAAAGCAGTGACAATTCAAAACTCATAGTAGTAGAAAAATCACATTCCTAAGATGTTGAGAAATAATTGGATTCATATTTAGATTTGAATTAAACTAGAAAACCAGAGAAGCTACTCAATCAAGAGTATCAGTACTTGCCAAGGACAACAACTTGTTTGTCTTATGTGAACATTATAATTCTACCACCATGGGAGGGAGAAGGGGGATGATCTGGTGCATAAAGTGCTAGTTTTAAATCTTGACTCAATTCTTTGTAGCTGTCCTCTGTGCCCCCAGAAGGGTAATTAAGCCGCACAACCCAAAACGCGATTTCTTACCTAACTCCCATCAGACTTGCAGTGAGAGACAGGGAGGAGTCAGGCACTCCTCATCTGGGCATTGGGCTCTTCGTGCCTCAGTTTACTTTTTGTAAAGAGGGATAATAGTGTTTCACTTCTCAAAAGCACAATAGCAGGAGCTCAGATGCAGTGATGATGGGAACCAGATTCCATACATATATACATGTTGAACATGCTATACACTCTATATGCACATATATGTATGGCCGGGGCATGAAAATGTGGGAGATCCCAAGGTAGTGGTGACCTAAGCAATTTTTTCAGAGGTTGCTGAAGTGCTTGTAACAGCTTATTCAACAGGCTTTGATAAATCCAATCAAGTTATTTAAGTACTTGCCCCATCCTGTAAGGAAAATTTTTATTTTAATAGCTGAATGGGATTAGTGTCTTCCGAGCTCAGGAAAAGCGTTGTGCCGCAGGCAGGGGCCTATCTTCACTCCTTGGTGGTTGCTACCTGGCTAAGCTGCTGGGAACGCCAGCTGCATGAAAACCAAGTGTACTCTGGACTGCTGTGATTTAATTTGAGAGCATCCTGCTGCTGACACATGCCAATCCGTCAGCCACTGGTTAGACAGCAACCCTGGTACATGCATCCCATACAGGACAAGGGGCAATGGACACAAGCTGGAACACAGAAAGTTCCAACTGAACATGAGAAAAAACTTTACTTTGAAGGTGACCGAGCCCTGGAACAGGCTGCCCAGAGAGGTTGTGGAGTCTCCTTCTCTGGAGATATTCAAAACCTGTCTCGATGCAATCCTGTGCAACCTGCTTTAGGTGGTCCTGTTCTAGCAGGGAGGTTGGACTAGATTAGCTCTAGAGGTCCCCTCCAACCCCTACTATGCTGTGAATCGGTGAATCCCAAGGCATTGGTGGCCTCAGGCTTGTTCCAGCAACGAGACCTTTGGAAAACAAGGACTGAAGCCACCACAACTCTCACAAGATGGCAGGTGATAAACAACTGAGGTTCCTCAGCACAGTCCCTGCCAGAAGATAGAGTGTCAACATTGTTTAGTCATTCAGATAGGACTGGAGCAGATCTCAGGAGATCAGCTAATCCAACCTCCTGCCCAGCTGCCCCTACAGCACTTCTGAACTACAGCTACTGAACATTTTCTTAAATAACTCCAGGGATGAAGATGCTTCTGTAGGAAGCTCAGTGTGAGGCGGAGTATTTAAAATGCTTCAGAGAGCAAGAGATTTTGCTTCAAAAGCAAGAGGTTGGAGATTAGGAGAAATTTCTTCTCGGAAAGGGTGGTCGGGCATTGGAACAGGTTGCCCAGGGAGGTGGTGGAGTCACCGTCCCTGGGGGTGTTTAAAGAAAGGTTGGATGTGGTACTTAGGGACATGGTTTAGTGGGTAATAGGTGGTAGGAGGCTGGTTGGACTAGATGATCCTTGAGGTCTCTTCCACCCTTAACGATTCTATGATTCTATGATGCTATTATCAGAAACATGGCTAATTCATGCACAGGGCCAAGAGCAGATCAACCATCTGAGCCTCCAGGGATGTCCCGGTTGCTGACCTACAGCCACACATGATAGGTCGGAAGTTCAGGAGTGCAGAGGCAAGGCTGGAGTCAATCCATAATACAGAGTCTGGGAACATGTCACGTAAGGGCACTCCAGAAAAAATAGGACTGAGTCCTAGTCGCAGTTAGTATTTGTCACTTTGAGCAGCTCACCTCTGCACTTCAGTTTCCACATCTGCAAACCAAGGCAAATAGCATGTGCCTGCTTCAGTATGGCCATTTACCATCATACTGCAAAGAGCTAAGTGTCATTTAGTGTCATTAGTGCTGTCTAATTCTGCGTTATCTTCAATAAATATGGATATGGCAAGATGAGCTCAGAGCCAAAAAGCTTTTTTATATGCTGAATGCCCTGTGTAATGGGACCAGGTGGAATGGCAGTCTCTGCTTAACTCATCCTCACCCTTCAAAGGATTTAAGCAGAGCTTTCCTTGTGCAGCATGAAATCATGTTGCAGCAGTGACCACCAATCCTTCTGAGAGCAAATATAGTCCCTGCCTTGTCTTGTTAATAAATGCTAGAACACAGAAACAGCTTCATGTGGTTTAACCTCTTCCTCTTCCTCAGTCACCAATAAAACTACCTGCCCAATTTTACTGGTAAAACATTACCTACTGCCTAGGCCACTGGCAGCCAAAAAATGCTTTTCTCCCTGAATTTAAATTGCAATGTATTATGCAAGCAGTTCAGCAATGGTGAAAGGGCAAGAAGCCTGCAAGAAATAAAAATAGAGCCCCACACAGACTACACATAACTTTGCTTTTTTTTTTTCTTTCTTCAGGATTATAAAAGATCTGGCCTGGCCAGTTGGGTTAGCCAAGATGTAAATCCCTGTGATATTAAATGACACGGTCATGACACAACTGCTTTTGCATAATGGCTTTTTGCAAATTTGAAAAACGACTTTTCCAAATGTTAGCCCTGGCTATTTTTATCCTATTTCCACAGGAATGCCGTTCCACTGGAATATCAGATGTTTTATGGGCAAACACACATCTGGGAGGCTGTGGACCGTTTTACATTTATGGGCCTAGATATTTTCCCCAGCAGATGTGGGTTTCCCCTGTGACAGATTTAAGCCTTCTGACAATAGGCTTCCCATTCTTGGTTACTTACCTTGTACCCACGGGATTTAATGGGCTGCAGGTTGAAAACTGACAATTTAAATATCAATTAACTTAATTCTGCGGAAGGATTTCTTTGCCTTTATCATGCTTCGAGAGAAAGAGCTCAACCACTCCAGGCTGCGGGGACTGGGGGGAGTGGATGACTATGGGATGGTTATGGGAGACTTCTTTCTAGGATTTCTTGTTTCAGGGATCTTCTGGGATGCAGGACTGAGGGATCACAAGACTGGAGAAGTATCCAGCAGGGACAGCACTGGGCAGCCCCAGTCCCAGAACAATCCATTTGCATTAAGTCTTCCTCCTTTCTGGGATTACACCTGAGCTCTGTAGCCACAGGTACAATTCCCAGGTTCCCTTTAGACCAGCATTATTCCAGCCATGACTGGCCACTTCTGCACCTCTCTTGTGATGTTGCCTCCTCAGCAGCTCTCTGGTTGCCTTTTGTCCTGGGCACTTTTCCACCAGCCCAGTGCAAGAGGACTCAGCCCCAATGTGCATCTAGTTCTAGCTTAACTCTAGCTCCACAAACAAGCCTGCAGTTAGAGCATCATCTGGAACCAAAAATGTGGTGTGCTATGCACCACTTCTCCACCTTTACCCCTCAGCTTCTGTACACTCTTGGCCTGTGCTGTAACTTTGAGGCAAGTACCAGGTTAGATGCCTGCCCAGGGACATGCCCTGCACAAGAGGATGCTTTCCAAAAAGGAGTTAATCAAATGGAGTCCTTTTCCACAAAAGTGGGACCATTGTCCTGCTCTCCACCTGGATTTGTGCTGGGGCTGCCAAGCAGGAGGTGCAACATGAATGTCCAGTGAGAATTCGTGGGGTTTGGCACAAGGGTGAGCATGGGAGCAACTTCAGGAGAGACCTTCCCTAGGCCTCTAGTCAAAAACATGTGTTACACCTAAACAGCTGGAGGGGAGGCTGTATGCTTTTGGCTGCTCTTCTCTCTGTGTCTTATCTCCCCCTGTTCCTGCAAGTTTTTTTGCATAGTATATTTTCTAGAGTCCTAAATTGCATGACACGAGAATTTGGGACTGCACAAAGTTATCAGTCTGCAAGTGGGAGCTATATCCCAAAAAGACTTGTCCATGGACCCACATCCTACAGACCATAAGGCAGCTTAGGAAGCACCAGCCTGGAATATTTGGTTGTTGCCCAAATCCCAGAAAAGCGCTCCATGAACTAGATAGCTTTGGGATTAGCCTGGTGCTCCCTTTGCCTATTACAAGTCCTTTCACTGAAGCACGTCATATAAAGCCTGTTTTTAGGGTCAGAAGCTTTCGGCCTAAACTGTACAGGCGATGTTGCGCAAGAGGATACACAAGGGAAAGAAGCAAACCGTGTTGTTGGACACTGATGAGTCTTTTGCTTAGTTCAGAAAGTTTTGCCTCTGGTTTTGAAGTTTTTGCTCACGATCATCTCACAGACTTTATCGATTTTTTGTGATCTTTGGTCCTGTAAATATTAACTGCTGTCAGTTTGTTTGATATGCCTGTTGCTGCTCAAGGGTCCGAGTACAACGAACTTTAACCTAAATAACACAGTGTGACAGGACCCAACGAGCACATTTCAGCCTCTGCGTGAAATGAATCACAAGTGAAACCAGAAAACGTGTGGCTGGAGTTAGTCGTATAATAGCAGGGCTGTGTTACACAAGTGCAAAATCCTCTGCCAAAGTCAAACAGGGGACTTGTAAGTTAGGGGCACCACTAGCAATGATAGGACGTTCTTCACCAGCTTGTTGTTGGACCTTGCTTACTCATCGACTAATTAAAAAGAGCAGCCAAACTGGTGCTTTCTCCTTCCTCTCACGACAGGCTGTGTTTCAATCGTGTTAGAAAAGCACGAAGAGGTTTTCAGGGCTTCATTTTGTTGGGCTGTTGTTTCGCTCTGCTGTTTGCAGATGGCAGGGGCTGGCTGCGGGAAGGGGCAGCAGTCGGCTGCAGCTCCTCGGGGAGTGCTGCCCTGTGCCATTGAATCGCATCCAACATGATCCTTCCTGCTGCTGCAAACTCTCCCTGGATGCACTGTCAGGTCAGGTTTGTCTAACCCCCACGAGAGGCTGCTCCTTCTGGTGCACCCCAAGGCAACCCTCCCTGATATTGGCCATGTTGGGGTCTGGGGCTCTGTTTGGGGGACAGCCTGGTCGCTGATGCAGCCCTGACCACTCCATTGCACACTGGGGCTGGGGCCTTGGTGCTGAGCCCTGCTGCAGGACATGGGGACAGGTCAGGCCGTGCCAGCAATGCACTGGACACTTGCAGGACTGGAGGCAGAAGCAGTGGGTGCAGCGGTGGGAGCACAGGAGAGGCTCCCTGCTCCCAAACCAGTGCCCTGCTGGGGCTGCAAGCACTGCAGCCCAAGGGTTTGTCTGACAGCTGTGAGGCAAAGCCCTTTTTCTGGTAGGGGGTGTGTTCAAAACAGTATTTGCTTTCATGTCATGTCAGCACGCTTTTCAGC
Source organism: Psophia crepitans (assembly GCA_013399095.1). Classification (NCBI taxonomy): domain Eukaryota; kingdom Metazoa; phylum Chordata; class Aves; order Gruiformes; family Psophiidae; genus Psophia; species Psophia crepitans. Next base: position 120,386 of record VWZZ01000088.1, read on the forward strand.
GATGCTGGAGCACTTCCTTCCATGCTGCGCCACGAGCCGTGGGGCAGGAGCCCACGTGGCTGCACCTGCAGGATACGGGAACACAGCCCTGTGCCGCTGGGGCCGGGCACGCTCCCTGCTGGGTTTCCTTTGGGATGAAGTGCCTGGAGGCATTTGTCCATCCCGAGCCACCTCCTGCTGCTGTTTGATGCTCGGGGCTTCTTTTTTAAGCAGAAACAGTCCAAATGAGTACGTCACAGTTAAGGTGACTCACGGCTCAAGAAGACATTGCTCTAGGTTTTAAAAGGAAACTATAATCTGATTTTTGAAGCCTGAGCAGCCACACTGTATGCTTCAGACGTGCCTGAGTAACTCGTAATAACCCTCTGTGGAGGTTAAGGGAACTCCATTTAAAAGTATTTCTTTCAGGGTGAGAAAAATAAAATTATCTTGGCCAAACAGATGGGAAAGCACTGAGCAAGGAGAGCCAAAGTGATTTTCCCTGCGATAGAGTCATTGCGCAGCGCTGTGAGCTGAGGGTTCAGTGCTTTGCAAGCACCAGCCCATCAGTGACCCATGGGTTGTCCTGGCAGCCCCCACTGCCCACTAGCCACCATGCACCCCACAGCACCATGGGCCAGGGTCCCCATGCACATCCATACGCCTCCTTACACATTCCTGTTTCTCTTTAACTTGCGTGAAGGGAGAAAGAAAAAACTTCCAGCATGCGTTGGGTGTTCAGAGAGGTCACCGCATCTCCACCACGGGCCTGTTGTCATTGCTTAAATATTTATCGATGGCAGGAGGGCTTGGCTAGTGCACACGCTGTGCCTGCTGGCACCGGTGCATCCCAAGTGCTGAGGAGCAGGAGGGCTGCTCTTCTGGTTTGGTAGCATTTTCTACAGCCTTGGCAAAGGCCTGAGTAGTGACAGTGGTGGGGTGGGGTGGCAGGGGATCAGAACCCTTTTTTTCTACAGTAGCTGCAGAACCAACAACATGCTGATGTGAGTCAGCAGGTGCACAAACACTCATGGCCACTTATGTCAGTTAAGCTTAAATCTACATTGTTTTAAGAACATCTGCTTAGTGATGTGCAGGAGTTTGACAACACTGAACTGAGTTCAGTTTTTGCTTAATAAGGGGCTTTTACAGATGTCTTAAACCTCCCTGCCAAGGTTTGTTGAAAGATGTGCTGTGAGGACGGTGATCTCACCGCAGGAGGCAATGGATTAGCCCATATGCCTGAGCCGTAATTACCACTCCTGGCAGCCTGGTTTATGAATGCAGCATAATTGGCACATAACATCATGGCGTGGAGCGGCTCTGCAGCACCACAGCGCTGCCGTAGGTCCGCCTCAGGAGTCCTCGACCCAGTGCTGCTGGTCAGGGCACCTTCTGTAAGAGACCAGGGTGTGGGGAAGCCTCGTCACAGTGACCCTGACCAGAGGACCACCGTGCATAGAGAAGCTAGTGACCCATGGCACAGTTAGCCTATGGGCACTGCGTCCCCATGCAGGGGTACCCCGCGGCCACAGGACACGCTTCACCGGCCGGTTGTGGCACAGGAGCTTGCAGGCAGCTCTCACTTGGTACCAGTAATTATGCCACCAGTGTGGCCTTGCCTTTATCCAGAAGTGCGGGGAGAATTTGTGATGCCAACATCCTTTCTGTTTGACAGTAGAAGTGATGAGCAGATGTATATATTGTAAGAAAATCCTGTAACAGCTCAAATGACCAAATTGGGGTAATGCTCTCTGCGGAGGAGTCTGCACAACGTGCTGCATGTGAGGACACAGCTCAGGGTGCCTGGCATCTAACGGGATGTAAGATTATCTGTGCTATTTTATCTTTGTAGTTTTAGCTCTAACAAACAGCATTTTAAATGATACTTTACAGAGTCTGAGTGCTTTATGGGGACCACCAGGGACCAGCACCTCGTGGTGCAGCACATCAGGCACTAGGTGCCAGGCTGGTCAGAGGCACACTGCTCCCACAAATGGGATGTCCTGGTGTGACAGGCGAGCAGCCAGGCTTTTCCATGGAAATTGAACCCAGCATCAGTCATAGAAAGGTCATTTCTATTCTATTCTATTCTATTTTTCCAAGCTGGCAGAGCACTCCTGGTAATAACAGTAGTATCTGGCACATGCTTGCCCACCATTCTCCACAGAAATGGGCAAGGAAAGTGCCTTTTCTGATTTTCAGCATGGATTAATGTTCCAGTCTTTAAAAAAAATGAAAGATATCATGAGGAGCAATCAATAAAGAAATCTCAGCATTTGGCAATGCACATCTTCCATAAAGCTTCTAGGATCCATGCTCCCTGTACCTGGATGCTGGTCAGATTTATTTTTGGATCAATCCATGTGATGTTAAATCATTTCCCATGAGAAGTACTTTATTACTCCACTCTACTGCTTGCATGATATAAAGGGCAAAACTCAAAACTATGATAAAGCTGATAAATACTAGATGGGATCTTTAACTGTCACTGCTGATCGCCCTCTGGAAGCCAGGAAAGCACTCACCAGAGTGCCCTTGATTTGCAGCTCAGAAAAGCCTTGCCTTCAAGGAACTTAAACCAAATCAGAACAGCAACTGTAATAATTACACTCCGCGGCTGCTACCATTACTAGCAACTTCAACTGCTAGAATGCAAGAAAAAAACCAACAACAACCAAACCACAAAATGGAATGAAGACCCTTTGAGAAGATAATCGTGGCACCAAGTGATTCAAAAAGGCATTTCTGCTCTATGGCTTGCTCCTGACCCTCTAACTAGGACATATTTCTCATTGTGCTGTTCATGTTTATAACAGGTTGTCGCAGGAGGAAAATAAGGCGTTGTAAAAGAGTAACACTTCCAAGTGGAAAAATGTTTTGTCCCCTGTCACGTGGTGCATGCGCAGTCACAGGGTGATTGCTCAGGAGAGCCTTTCCCTCCTGCACCTAGTGTGTTCGGTACAGCTGTCAGGACACAATGACTATTCCCATTTACTCCACCTCCGTGTAGTCAGTTAGCCCATTAGTCTTCCTGGTATCTGTCCAGTTCTTCCGTCTCATGATAAAGGAAACTATAAATAAAGGACAGTGCAAGCACCACCTTTTGGCAGAGGAACTCAAGGACAAGCGGAGGATCTGGAACTATTTTGATTTCCCTCCTTTTCCTCTTTACTGATTCACTTACTGGCATATTGCAATGTGAGTCTCCTAAATTTTACAGTAAAACATTGAATCACATATGCAATAGATTGTATGGGAATTGAGGAAGGGTAAAACACCTTAAGGCTTTCCACGTTCTTCATGCCAGAGAGTTTTTTTACTCCCCCACAGTTATTTTACGACTAGGTTCAGGAGAAGGCACCCATATAGTGAAACAAACCTGTCCCAAGCTTCTGGGAAATGAGGCTGCTGCTGACGGTCTCATAGGCTCTGGCGCAGGACCGCATGGTAACGCAACCAGCGTGTCAGACCTCCCCAGGTCATCAGTCCCTGAAAACATGCCACGAACATCACCTTAGGTGCCAGCTGAACTTCTGAGAGGTTAATTCATTCAGGTAAATAAAAAAAGTTGAGATAGAAAGTGCAATGTATAGAGTTTTATTCAGCAGATATTTATGCTTTTTGATAGAAATTACTGTAAAGTAGGTCACAGATGAAAAAGAAGAGAGATTTTATTGTAATGATAATGCTCTTTCAGAATATAGCACACTGCAGGTACGCTTCTAATCAGATTTCAAACATACATGCGTCGGCGCAGCTTTTATTTAAGTGCTGTAGTTGAGGGAATTTTTTAGAGCAAAATTGTACAGCAGATAGATGGACTGGCACTATATTAGTCAACAGCATCGTAGCTAGAAAGAGATGAAAATTTTCTAACAGAATGGTGTGCATGGGAAAACACAGTTGTGTTGAAACCCAGAATCCCCAGGAAAACGGATGATTTCAGTGACATTTCATAGGAAAAAAATGTAAACACCCATTTGGGTAAGGCTGGAAGTTCTATTTTGGCACCACCAGGACAGAGCATTTTTATTGCATAGTTTAATAAAAATATTTTAACATTCAAAACATTCACATTCAAAATATTTAAGCATTCAACATCCAAATCTTTTTTAATTGTGATCTCATTCTGAGTCTTTAAATTATGGAACTTCCAGTGAAGAAGACCTGCAGATTCATGCTTGCTGCTCTGCAAGTGATCTGCCTCTGGTTTGTGCCACATAGCTCAACCCAGTGCCTGGAAAATCAAAGCTGACCCTTTAGTTGGGAACACACACTAAAACCTTCAAGTTGAAAATCAAACACGTGATCATGAGCTGCTTCACTGAAATTACACCAAACCCTAGCACTGCCTGAGGAGCCTTATTCTTTTCCCACAGTTCTAAGAAACATTTATACTGCAGTATCAAAGTGCAAACCTTGGATCAGCCTCTACTTTGCAAAGTTTTACCAGATTAGCCATTTTGGCTGAGCATAGGGCAAGACGACTCTCCTAGTCAACACTGTAGAAAATACGTAGGAAAAAAAATGTTGCAGTTGTAGAAAAAACCATCCCTGCTGACAGAGTGCTGCAGGCATGTCCTCATTACTGGTATGGCCTGAGGCCAAAGACCAGGGCCCCTCCCTATCCGTGCCTTACATCACTGAGGTTGGATCAGGCCACCAGCTTCTGGTGAGCAAATAAGCTCTTTCCAGAAGTTGGGTGAGAATGATTTTTTTTCAAGGAGTCTGGGTGGAACAGTGGTGAGCTCAGCTAAAATTCTTGGGGGAACCAATGTTGCAATAGCAGCAGAAAAACCCTCTGCTCATACCTGCTGGTGTTTTGGAAGCCCAGCTCATGTAGCCAAGACCTTGCAGAACAGGTCAGATGTGATATGGCCACAGGCCAGAACTGGGATCCTGGTCAGTCCTTTGTAGCATCCTTCCTTATGATCAACACGGGGTCTCCTCCTCTAGTCCACATTGTGTTTCTTCAACTTCACCTACTAGCACCCAGCCAGCAGCCTGTTTCACTGTCAAAACCCAGCTTAAGGTGACACTACTGGGAACTGATTAAGCTCATCATTAGAGGACAAATGTCAAAAACTTGAGGGCATCAGTCCAGGCAACCAACCTAATGCCACAGTGCTACAAAAATGTGGGCACACAGTCTCTGCTCCAAACAAGAGACACCATCTCTGTTCTGGGAGAGCAACCAGCCTGCGGGGAGGAGAGGAGTCAGACTGTGGGAAAGCAAGCGTTGAGCTTTCTGCAAATAAACGTTAACTATAACAAGGTGGAACTGCTCTCCTCAAGGAAGGGGAGCCCCCTTCGCATGCGTTATCCTATACTGCTGGGTATGGGCAAGAGGGTGAAGTGTTCCAGGTGGAAAGTAGGCATGAGCAGGGACTCATTGGTGTGTCATTGCCCAGTAAATGCCTTTCTGGCGACCTCTAGGCTATTGTGGAGATGAAAAAGATCTCTGTGTCAAAGGCCTTATGAATTTAGGTTCATCCTAAAGTGGACAGTGGACATTTCTGATTTCTCCAACATCTGTGAGAGCCAAACCATCTGTATCTGGGTGTTCCTCATGGGGGTTTCTGCTCCAAGATCTGTTCCTGCTACAAGAAGGTCTCTGTGCCTGTGTGGCTATAGCATGCAGCATCAGCATGTCAAAAGTAAACGTTTTTAAGAGTAAATCCTCTTCTACTTTAGGCAATACAGAATTTACCTACCTCTTACTGCATGGTCTGGGACACCATTTGGTAAGTTAGTTGTCCTTTATTTGCATGAACTTAAATGGCAAGGACATGCTCATTATCTGGCAGGGTTGGAGCAGTAGCTGGGTCCTCAGCTGCAGAAGCACTTGTTGGACAATGTTTATTTGAGACAGGCAGTTTGGGTTCCTTCAGCACCTTCTCTCTTCACAGTAAATCCAATGCTACTTCAAAATTTTTATGCATTTCTTATTGCTAATCTAAACAGCACAGTATAGGTCTATCACTGCTCCCACACGATAGAGCTATTTACTTTGAAATAACAAAAACATATCAAGCCCCAACACCCAATTGTTACCGCCTGAATCCTTAGACAAAAGGAGAAATTCAGCCAGAAATTATTAACTGGCTTGTTTGGCTGGGGTTTGGTTTTGGTTTTCGAAGTGTTGGATTGCCTTCATCTTTTTGCTCAGTTTAACAGATCCTTCTGAACTGCAGAGCCAAGAGGCAGCCACACAGGCCCACATACCACAGGAACAAGAGAGGCACCAAGAGGGGTGTTTTGACAGCTAATGGTGAAATTACAACAGCAACCACTTTGGTTTGCTTTGAAAAGCCCTAAGTGGTGTTTATGCTGAAAAGCACATGTAGTCAAACCAGAAAGTCTTCCATAAAACTTCTAAATGGTTGCTTCATGTATAAATCCACTCAAGACTTCAAGTAGAAGAAAGCATATATGTCTTTACAGTCCCTGATAGCTGTGTAGGACACAGACGGAGACCATCCAGCCAATACTACCCACTTACTGGCTGGGGCAGAAAGATGAAGGCAGCAAGCCATGTCCAGGGCTAAAGATAGGTCCCTGTAATTCATAATCAAATTAGGGGCTGGATTCTCATGGCAAGCCATAGAGTGGGAACATGTCCCTGCCCCCACCTTTCACAAGTCCAGCTTACAGCTTTCACGGGTGCTTGATGGTAGTTGCACAAAGGATGCAGAAGTAAGGTGTCTAATCCCCATCTTTGTCTTTCAAAACATTTCTCCACCTCTCTCTTCCTACTCATTATTAGGTGGAACCTGTATCCTCCCATGTATAGCCAGGACTCCTTATGCATCCACATATTTGCAGAGGTACCCTTTATTTTTCATATATTTCAATATGTTATTCCATCAGTTGATTAATGAAGTTTCGTCTTCTAAATGACAATATTCCTACAAGCTGAACAGCTGGGAGAAAACATCGATCTGTGCCACGACCAAGTGATGCAGAGGGCCAGAATTCAGAGGGTTATTTCCAAGCTGGTGTACGCCAGCGCTGCACTGGGCAAATTTAAGAGACCTCTGTGGTGTTGCAAATACCATGGGAGGAATGAATCAAAAGCATGTTGTAGAAGATGCTTTTAGCTATTGAAACAAAGATGTATTTGTGACCCATTGCTAGAAATAAGTAGCCTTGATTAGTCACCTGGGTTTGCATGGGATCTTTGTTGGAGTTTGTCCAACTCAAACATTAAAAACAAACAAGCAAACAAACAACAACAAAAAAATCCCATAAGAAAATGACCAAATGGTTCAATACAAGACAGAGGTGACAGAACTGGATAACTGCTTCAACACTGTCCCCTGCAATAGTAGGTAGAGACTAATGGTGGCTGTTCAGTGACCTTTATAAAATATATTTGGCCAGAGATACATTCCTAGCTGGAGAATGTTCATTTAAAATAACACTCTGTTCAAATTTGACGTGAAAACACAGCAGAAGGTAACTGGTAACTGCTACAAAGGCTCAGACATGGTCTGCCAAGGAGGTGGGTGGCTACGTCCCCTGGTTTGCACCCCAAGGGGGGCAGAGGCACATTGGGAGGTTCCCACCGAGAGCCGTGGGCTAGTTCCTGCCTTTTAACATACCATGTACCACAAAACCCCAACAGTAGGGTTTTTTTGCTTTTTAAAGAAAAAAAGAAACCCACAACACCCACATATTTATGCCATGCTAGAACATGGAGTTACTGCAACAAGCTGTCCCTTGCGCAACTATTCCCGGGCCGGGGGATGGCCCCTGCTGCCATGCCTGACCACCGAGGAGCTTGTTCTGCCTCCAGCTACTGTGCTTCTTTTCTGCTACACCTCACATGCCACCTAGTGGCTTCCAAAGTGGGAAATTCCTTATTAAACATGACTTTCAGACACACCGCTTCTGCCAGTTTTTCCGTATGTCTCAACCTTGCTCTTGAAGACATAAACTGAGGTGCAGCACATTGCAACGCACCCCCAGCACTGCTGCAAACCCGCTGCCCTGATGGCCCATCCCAAGAACCGCCTATATGCTGGCAAGTTCTTGCTCCTCATTGCACCCCCAGAGACCCCCAAAAGGAATTTCCACCACCTGGGCTTTGCCCATCATGTTTTGTTCATGTTTTGCCCCTGTTTGTCCATCATGTTGAAAGCCTTCCCAGAGCCCAATCCCCTTTGGCTGCCCTCCTTATCCTCTGTCCCACCACCTTAACCAAACATCTGGTAGAGAAGAAATTGTATATTTTACTTTCAAGCGTTCTGTGATGGCAGACACTTGCCACAAAATGTACAGGTTAGTTAGTTTTTCAAGAAAAAAATTAAACCAGAAAGGTTTAAAGTGGTCTTCCCCTTTCCTTCTTACTAGCTTCTTACAGGGGCCAGTGAGGATTTTATTGTTCAACTCAACAATTAAATTTTAAATACCCTACAGCCATTCTTATTCAGAGAAAAGATGTAAAGCCATAGCCTTGTGGTTTGGCCATTTCTCCGAGAAACAGGAAGTTTTGGTTATGAACTATGTTTTGCCTCCAAAAGAGTTAATTCAATTAGTCTTGCTCCATTCTTAGCACTGTGGCCTAACCACTGTGTTAATAAATACCTCTGTGCCTCAGTCAAGCCCTAAGTGCTGCCAGCAAAGGGAGACGGCGTCTGCAGAAGAGTCAATGGAAACCCCTCGAGGACTGCCAGCATCACAGTCACTTGGGATGAGCCCAGCTCCAGCCAGGATGTCCTGTCAGGCGACACACAGCATGTATTTGCAGTTACTAATGGAAGAACTTCTTCATTAAATTTGGGCGATAGGTGTCCAAGTGAGTCCAGGCAAAGAAAGGATGCGGACCTGGTCCGTGTTATCTCCGGCACTTGCATTAGGCAGAGGCGGCAATAAAAAAGAAGCCACTTTCCCCAAACATTCCTTTCTTGCCTTTCATTGCAAATGCTAGGAAACAGACTAGTCCGTTTTGAAAGTGCCAGATGCTTCCTTTTTCTGGAACAAACTCTTTGACTTTTCTGAAAAAAAAAGGAAAAAAAAATACACAACCCCAAGCCAAAAAACCTCTTTCAATATTTCTGACATGGTTCACCATTTCTTTCCTTTCAGACCGTTTGGAGAAATTACTTTGCATTTATGAATGGCCAGAGCCAGGCTTCACCATGGACAGGAAAGAACGAAGTACGCTGATACCCCTAAAATCATTTTGCCCCTCACCAATGTAACCAAGCAGAATACATACAGCAACTGCCTCGCACAAGAGGGGAAGAAGAGGTCCTTTTGCTCTGCTTCTCCATTCTTGTTTTCTCCTCCTTTTTTTTGTACATTATGATGTGCTCAGGGCCTGATCTTACATTCTGGGCCTTTGAGATGAACTTCGGAACAACAGACAGAAAGTAAGGAAACGCGGTGGAAAGATCCTTACAGTGCAACCTTCCCTCTTTCCACTGCTTTTTCTAAACTACCTCTCTATCCAGCCACACTTCATGTTACTGTCTCCTTGCAGTCGATTTCAGCCTGAAAGCCTGAAGGTCTTCAAGGTGCTCCCTACTTCTGGAAGGATGACGTGCCTCAAGGCATTAGCTTCTTAATCCACGGCCCGTCTCTGCTTTGTACAGCAATCTGTACGGTGCCCTGTGCCTCTGTGCCAGCCTATACTCGCATGTATCAGCATCGTTTGTGTCCTCGTCATTTAAAACCCGAAAATGCTGAACCTTTCTGGCCTTTCAGGGGCATTGTGCTTTTACAGTATCAGCTTCCAGCACACAGGTGGCCCAGCGCTTTCTCCTGCATTTTTCAAGATGCAGGGAATACTTATATCAGTATTTGAACTTGTACTCAAACCCGTTTGTGCTGTGGTCCTTGTCTCACACCTGGTTTAGATTCAGGTGCTCACCGTAGGTGCTGTGTATCACCAGACCCTGTAAGAAATGGTCCTGCCCTTCAAGAACTGCTCCGTCCCCGTGATGAAGGCAATGCAGACGGACGTACGCCACAAACTGCTGTCCCGTGCCTTGGAGAACCAGCTTTCCTGTGCAAGGGTAACGCGGTCACACTTTGTCAGTAAACGGCTGTCCAGGTGGTCACGTCTGTGCGAAGGAACCCCGCAGCAAGGAACAGCAGAGCCCTGGAAGCATGGGAGGAGGAAGCAAAACTGATTTTAAGTCCTGCCTGCTGTAGGCAAGCCAAGGGAGCGGAGATGTGTGTGCTCAGCAGCTAGAGGGCAGGCTCATTTTTCCTTTGGAACCTGGTGAACACTTCCTCGCTGCAGTCACTTTCCGAGGGTTCGACAGAAGTGACTAAGCTGTAAGTCACTCAGGGCTAATTGGAGAAGTCTTCTGCGTATTAATTGGGGAGAAGAAAAAACAACAAAACAAAACCAGACCCAAAATCACAGATAGAATAAACTAATGGTTGCTTTGAAAGGCTTGGCTTCTGCCAGCGGGGCCTATTTCTGCCACGGCAGAGGGGCAGGAACCATTTCCAAGGCAGGAATAGTTCACAGACGTGGCCATGTCTCATGGCAAACACCCCATGAAGAGCACATACTGGCCTCCCAGGCTTCCATGATGGGAAAAACTAATTGAAAGGGATTAAAGGGTTTACAAATGGCACTCGTGAAAGCACTCCAGAGAAATAACTTCCTTTTTTTTGTTGGTTTTTTTGTGGGGTTTTTTTGCTTCCTATTCAGTAAAGGACTTTCAAGACAAGGGAACATGTGAAGTGAGCTAAGCAGTCTCTGCAGAGCTCCGTCCCAAGTGAGTTATATACTCCATAACGCAAAATTTTCCATTATTTTCCGTGGCCATAAGACCTGGGAGCTCGGTCCCTGGCGGCGAGCGGAGCTGGAGCGGCCGTGCAGGCGCCCGCCGGGTGCCAGGCCGGCAGCTGCTGTGCTGCCGTGCGCCTGCTCAGGTGCGCAGTCTTGTGTCTTTAAAGGCAAATTCTCCTTTTCATTCTTGCTCCTTAGAAGAGTCATTGAAAAATCGTCTGTCATAGTATTACTCTTTGCAGTGGAAATGTCCTTATTGAAGTATAAGCGGAGACTATTACACTGCCTTGCATTGCTGCTGTCCCACTGTTCGTGTAACTAGGGACGAGGCCAAGTAACACTAAAAGCGGTGCCCAAAAATTAATGTAATTATGGGGGTTCCACCCATGCAGGGCTTCGCGTTGGCGGAAATGCCAGGCATTGCCAGCCTGGTGTGGACAGAAGAGATAATGCCGTGTCAAGCAGGGGAAGGATTTGAAAGCTCCCAGCATACACTAGCTATCAGCAAAACAGCAGGCAGAAGCTTAAAAAGCTAACAGATATTTGGAGGCATTGCATTTTTTTCCCCATCTTGCAGCAGTCGTTGCACCTCCTGATCAAAACAACCTCATGGGCTCCCTTGATGGGAAACAACACAGGGAAACCCACCAGAGATGCAAGGTTTGGTCAGGACCTGGGCACTTCTGTGAGCCAAGCAGTAGCCATAAATCTGGGAAGTTCCCAGAGGTACAATCCACTTAAATAAATCCTACTCTTGCATGGGTGGCACCTTGCACCAGGCTGAGACGTGATATCCAGGAGTAACATAAATACAGTCCTCGGTAGATAGTTACTGAGAAAACGGTTCCTTTCAGTGCACTTCCTCCTGCGCATCTTCAAATGCCAAATCCTCATGGCTCTAGAACAGACATCTGATATGAGAGACATTACCCATTTCAATAGGGAAAAGCTTGAAAGAAATTTGGATTTGGATAATTAAGATGCCATTAGAGGTCTGGAGAGCCTCTGTCCCTGGGAATGGGAAAAGCCATGAGATACGCTCACCTTCTCCCTGTTCACCAGAAAGAAGGCAGAGGTTCCCGTGAAAATGCACCAGCAGAAGACAGAAGAGCGCAGTGTTTGAAAACAGCTACGTGTCAATGCAGGCAGCTGGGAGAGGGCAGGCGGAGGTGGAGCTGTGAGGAGACAGCCTGGTGGGAGGACTGCCCACTACCCTTCTCTGCTCTGCCTTTCCCTTCTCGGATTATGCTCATGGCCACGTTTCAAGTGACACAGTTAAAAAACAAAACAAAACAAAACAAATCAAAACAAAAACTTGATGGCTGCAGCCGCAGCAGCACCTGATTTCTTGGCAGGCTGCCGCTGCTGGAGAGCTGCTTCTGGCCACGGTCTGTGGGTCAGTAGCTGCTGTGCTTGGATGACATTTTATCTTCCTGGCAGTTTTTGCCTCTGGGTTGGTATGGCTCCAACTTCCTTTTGCCCGTTTTTTTTTTTTTTAAGGAGGGAATAAAACACTTTTTACATGTATAAGGTCATGCCTGATGAAGAATAAGCAAGCACTACTACACAGCACATTTACTGTACTTGTTTAACAAAGGCATAAAACCAAGCCATGAACAGAACAGGAACACTTCATTCTGAGTTGTGTAGGTGAAAGAGAAGCAAAAGCAGAAGTAGGATTAGAAGGCTAACCTTCTGCCAGCTGTCACAGCCAGCAACAAGGTCTGACCTGAGATTTAACACTGTCATTATAAATAGTCCTGATCTAAGCCCCCACCTAGAAACACAGGAAAATTAAGCTAAACTGCTGCTCAGTGAACAAATTTTCCCTACTCTGAAATATGAACCCAATGACAAACTCTACTTCTCTTAAAGGGGGAGGAGGGAAGGAAAACCAGCCAGCGAGGTAAGGGGGTGCGTTGGTGGGAACAGCTCCTGCTGCTGCTGCTTGTCATGGGCGACTGCGTCTGCTCCCGCCTGGGCTCTCCCAGTGCCAGCACCTCTGCTTGATGCTGGATGTCAGCTCCAGGAACCACATGGAGTTCAGCTGCATGGATAGCTGAGCTGCCTCTCGCTCAAGAGAGGAAATGCTGAGCATCTTCTTCCTTTTCACGCAGTTACCAAAATCTCTCTCACCTCAAGCACCCTGCCCCTGCATCTGTAGCCTCTCACGTGTGGGGAGCCCTTGCTGTCAGACTGGCATGGCCATTCACTCCAGGGACACTGAGACAAGGTTAGAGAGACAGGTCCATGGCTGAGGTTTCTGTTATACGTTCCCTGCTTAATACACCTTTCTACCAGAAATACCTCTAACACAGCAGAGCACCTCCAAATGCAGTGCACGTCCATGTTTGTCCCTCTCATTCCTCTCTTCTACCCCACCAGATCTCCATAACACACTCTGGTGGGGGTGTTTGTGGAGGGTCCCTCCTGCCACCCCATCCCAGGGCTGTCCCCTGTCTGCGCAGCTGATCATGGGGAGCCAGGGCTGCTGCCCCTGCCATCAGCGTTGCATGGGGCAGAGGCCAGGCAGCAACGCTGGCAGCAGCAGCAATTATTGACCCAGAGCAACTGCAAAACTACAGCAGAAAGTTCACTTGCTGTAAATGTACCAGGCCCAAACCCAGAAGCTGTGCGTGCTGAAACCTGCTGTTTAGGGTACAAGGGAGAGAGGAAAGCATGGTGTCAAAATGCTTTAAAGCATCCCCCAAGAGGCCAGTTACCCCAATGCAAATTTATTTGTCCCTCCTCCAGAAGCAGCACCAGGAGTACCCAGCCCACGGGCACTGGAAATTGTCCCTTAAGCTTTACTGTTTAGAAAGGTCTTCTTTCCTCACTGGAGAGCAAACATACAATAGCTATTTGCAGTATAAAATCCCAAGCAAAGATGAAATCCTGGTTGCAACCTACTGTAGGGCACATCAGCAAGGTGATCACCATCACCTCTCCCTGCTCCTTCTCACTTTGCCCAGCCCCAGCTGAAGGAAATAACCTTCCTCTTCTGTTTGCATCAGCAGATTGTATATAAAATACCTCCCCCTGAGAGCAAAGACCAGCTTTGGATGGATCCTCCCAGTTCATTCTTGCAAGCCAAATGCTGGAAACAACTTTTTGTCAGGATTAATCAGGGCAGATTCAGACCAGTATTAAAGGATACCCAAAGCCTCCTGATGCCTCCTCATTTGATCCCACTGCATGGTGTTCCCCGACTCCCTACACCCAGCCTCTCATACATCACTCAAAAATATATATAAAATGACAACAGCAATACACTAATTTTTAGCAAACTTGTCATTGGTTATAACAAAACAGTCTGCCAGCTCAGAGCCCTTGGTGGGATTATGCATGCACATCCACAGAACAGGCATGAGAAAGTGCTGACAGAGCAATTGCCTTTATAGTCGCCTTCCAGACGGCTGAGGTGCTGGGTGGTTTAGCAATTCATGGCACAGAATTCCTTATAATAAAGAAGAGGGACTGATATCTCCCACAGAGATGCAGAGGAGGACCCGGTGGTAGACACAGAAGTAGACCCATGCTCTCAGTAGTGCTCTTATGACCCAGCCTGGCAGGACATCACATGAAAGCAGCTACATCGTTGTAGCCAGGTTCCTGGTAATACGAAGCTTCAGAGGCAAAGAGCGAGCTGAACGCAGCTGAACCACAGTGCGCTCAGGCTGTTTACGATTTGTTTAAATCACAGCTCCTTTTAATAAATCTCAGCTGTGCCCTTGCTGGCAGCAAATCTCCTGTGGCTGCAGCACACGCGGAGGCACAGCACCCAGCAATCCCAGTGCTGCGGGGAACGCCGTGGGCGCAGCCAGGTCGCTGGCTGGGGGAGCTGCTCTCGCTGCAGCCACTTCCACCCGCCCGTCACAGCGCACACAGATTTCGTCTGTGGCAGTGAGCGCTGCCGGGTGGTGGGATCAATCACACCCCTGTCTAGCAGGTTGTTAAGGCAGGAAGGTTTCCATTAAGTCAGCAAGGGTGTTAATTTATAGCATGTTTGCTACTTCTCTCCAAATGCTCTTCCAGATGAGAGGTCACTCCCTCATGCTTGTTGCACGCTAAGGGTAAAGATTAACAAGCGTTTTGTTTAACTGCAGCGGTTGACGCAGTCCTTCGCCCTTCCCACCCTCCGCTGTGGGCTCCTGGCCTCCACTTCAGGTTGAGTTGCTGCTCAAACTGAATCAGAAGATTCGTCTGGTTGAAATAAAACCTAAGGAAAATATATGTGTGTATATTTTTTGGCCTAAGATTGGCCATTTATGGATTTAATCATAAAATCATAGAATCATTAAGGTTGGAAGAGACCTCAAGGATCATCTAGTCCAACCGTCCCCTCACCACCTATTACCCACTACACCATGTCCCTAAGTACCACATCCAACCTTTCTTTAAACACCCCCAAGGACGGTGACTCCACCACCTCCCTGGGCAACCCGTTCCAATGCCCAACCACCCTTTCCGAGAAGAAATTTCTCCTCATCTCCAACCTAAACCTCCCCTGGTGCAACTTGCAGCCGTTCCCACTTGTCCTGTCACTAGTTATCTGCGAGAAGAGGCCGACCCCCAGCTCGCCACAACTTCCTTTCAGGTAGTTGTAGAGGGCAACAAGGTCTCCCCTCAGCCTCCTCTTCTCCAGACTAAACAGTCCCAGTTCCCTCAGCTGCTCCTCATAAGACCTGTGCTCCAGGCCCTTCACCAGTTTCGTTGCCCTTCTCTGGACACGCTCCAGGGCCTCGATGTCTTTCTTGTGGTGAGGGGCCCAAAACTGGACACAGGACTCAAGGTGCGGCCTCACCAGGGCTGAGTACAGGGGGACAATCACCTCCCTGCTCCTGCTGGCTACACTATTCCTGATACAGGCCAGGATGCCTTGATGCAAATATCTTAGAGTATTGCAAATGCAAAGCCAAATTTTGCAAAAACAAGCTCTACTTATTGTGTTCCAAGAGCTAATCAGTAGTGGAGTCCGAAGGTACCGACACAGAGCTACTTCCCCATTCACAAACACCACGGATTTTGTCAGCTTTTTGATACAAAAAGATTTTCTCAGAGTTGAACAAATAAAGGTCTGTTATTAGATCAAGGACAAACAAACCAGCAACGGAATGACTAATGAATGTATAGAGCATTATTGCTTTACTGTTTGGGGAAATGCAATTACTTACATCACATATCCTATAGGATTTTTCTATTAATTGCATCTGAGATGCGAGATCACTAGTTTCTAACAAAATACTTCAGCATACAAACTTAACATAACATGCCATGCCACGTTTTTATATTTGCAGCAAGTATAGTGAGAATTATCCAATAAAAACCATGGTTTCATCATAACTCATTGGCCTGTACCATTTCAAGCCAATCAAAGTTTTTCTTTCTTTTTCATGTAGTGTGTCTTCATTACACATCATTGCCCCCTCCCTGGCAGTGTTCAAGGCCAGGTTGGATGGGGCTTTGGGCAACCTGGTCTAGTGGAGGGTGTCCCTGCCCATGGCAGGGGGGTTGGAACCAGGTGATCTTTAAGATCCCTTCCAACTCAAACCATTCTATGATTCTATAATTGTTACAGAACTTTAAAGAAAAGATAATACTACTCAGATCTGAGATGCTGTTTTGGCAGGGATAGAGTTATTTTTCTTCCTAGCAGCTGTATGGTGCTGTGGTTTGGATTTAGGATTAAAGTAATGTTGATAACACTTTGATGGTTTTAGTTGTTGCCAAGCAGTCAAGGAGTTTTCACTCATACTGCCCTGCCAACAAGAAGGCGGGGGGTGACCAAGAAGCTGGGAGGGGACACAGCCAGGACAGCTGACCCCAACTGGCCAAAGGGATATTGCATACTGTGTGACATCACACTCCATGCATAAATGGGGGGTCAGCCAGGAGGCAGAGCAGCTCAGGAAGTAGCTGAGCATCGGCTTTGGATGTTGAGAAATTGTGCTGTGCATCACTGGTTTTGTATATTCTATTATTATTATTGTATTTATTTATTATCTTCCTTTTTTGCCCTGTTAAACTGTCTTTATCTCAATACACGTGGCTGTGTGGTTGTTTTAGCTGCCTGCCAGATTAAACCATGACAGATGTACCTGAATGCCTCTTGAACCACAAAAAGTCAAAAGACTCTGGAGTTGTACGAGGCCACCAGGCACTCCTTCCTGCTGCTTTGCATTTTGTAGAGCTGCTTATGTGAGATTCAGTGACATGACATGCAACAACACGGTGTCATTGTGTTTGTTCTAGCCGAGTAAAAGGCAATAGAGAATTCAGTCCACTTTTATCCAGAAAGGCATGTTCAATCCACTGCTTTCGTTTCAGTTTGTTGTGCAAACGCACTTGTAGGTTATGGGTAATAAGCCTGAAGCGGCAGCTGTTGCAAGCCCGTACTCAAGAGGAGGTAAGTCATCACGAAATGAAAACAGAAACTAGACTACATATAACAGTGATCTCTTTTTTGTATGACACATAGAGATTAACAAGTGACAAACTCTCCAAGTCCATTAATAAGGCTCTTAGAGATGGGAAAACATAAGAAAATGTCAAGATGATTTTAATTGCTCTTACACTTGCAATAACTAGAAAGATTCCCCCAGATGAGAACAGGAATCCCCAAAGCAAGAACAGAAAAACACTAGGCTGCTTTGGGTGAAAAAAAAGGTACAATGGTATTCCTAATAAATTCTTATTGCATGTGCCAAATTTCAGAAAAAGAAAGGATTTAGCAACTGCTTCAAATTTTGAGATTATTACAGAAAACCTGGCACAGCAGTAACTGCTGATGGTTGCTAGCAGAAGTCATTGCAACAGCAGCCCTCGTACCTCTTTCTGTTGCAGAGCCATCTCACGTGGACCTGGATAAAATCAACCGTTTGTTCCTAGATCAGAGCGCCTCATTTGCACTGACACCCTTCTCTCAGCGGTGGGAGTTCAGCAGCAGGAGGCAACACCACAGCCTCCTTCCTTCCCCGGATGTAGATCTGGCCAGTGTATTCTCAAAAAAACACTGTCAGTCCAGGGTCCCATCCCTACCTGCTCGTGCCTTCTGCAGAAATACCTAAATTCAGTGCCTAGTGGTTAAAAACATCAGGGAAGAATTATTCCATGGGTACAGTGCTGGATCACAGGGCCAGAGCTTCTCAGGCAGAAGCGATCTAGCAGGTACCAGGCTTTCCCTGCCACACGAGTGCTCCGTGAGACAATGAAGATGGCAGTCATAAACACCTTCTGCAAAAGGAGTGCATTTTTTATAGGCAACAGCTCCCCGTCTCTCCTGTTCCCATTAGTCTGGGCGCAGTGAGAGGGGGTGTACTGAAGGGCCATTGAGACAAACTCATGAGCTTTTGGGGATTTAGCAAGGCTGTGTGCTCACCTTCAGCTACCCAGAAGACCTTCTCTGACACATCAGACTCTGCCTCAGCGTGTGCTAACCATAAGCTTACGTGCATGATGCATGCAGCAAACTGCCCAGATCTCACTGTTGAGGTCTTACATGGAAGAGGATATTAATGCATCATGTTTTCAGAGCAGCTCTATGTTAGGTAGCCTGGGACACTCTTTCTCTGGACAGTCCATTGCTCTTTGAGATGCTGGAGGTAAAGAGAAATCTAAGAAGAAATAAAAACCAAAGTTACAGTCAAGGGAAAGCTCTCAGGTGCCTGTAACAGCTGTTCGTGCTGCCCATGGGCATTTCACACTCATGCTGACATGCACCAGCGCGAGGAAGCTGCCATGCTCCCCTGGGAGGTAACGTGCCGTAACATGACTCACACAACTGGAGGGCTTCTTTGGTTCTGCTCTTTACGCATTCATTAAGCTGGAAATATGTCCTGTCATAAAGTGAAGCATGAGAAGCAGCAGCCGAAACAAAAAAAACCCCAAACCAAACAGTGCTGTCTCTTGAGAAAGGCATTTGTGTCCTCTGCAGTGGAGAACAGGCAGCAGAAGGTTGCTGTTAGCAAGGTCCCAGTGCTGTTTCCTCTGAAGCCCAACCACTGAACAAAATATCCCTGGATTAAGGAGCAACGCTGCCCCTCCTGCTGTGCAGTGAGTTGTATTATACCATGCAGAGATAAGAGAATTGCAAGTGGAGAATTACGGTGGTAGTGCCCGGCTGGTCTGTAAGGCATGGCTGTGTTTCAATGTGGTTCCGAGCAATGATGTTGGGCAGCATAATAAAAAATGTGAGCAGACTATGGGAGGTCTGCCCAAACCTGTGTCACTTACCTCAGGTGCTCAGAGATGTATTCAGGTCTGTAGTCTGAAAGGAGGGGGGAAAAACCACACTGTACCCATGAGAAAAATCACTGGAAAAGTCCATGAGATGTTCCCACATGGAGGAGAATCAGAGCTCTGGAGCCAGGACTGGAGTCAGTGGTTGCCACATGTGTTTTTGGAATTGCACAGACCTATTGAAAATTTTGTATGTCGTGCAAGAAAGGATGTGGCACTTTCTGAATGTTGTTGAAGCCAACCCTGGTTTCCAAATTAATTCCTTGTCTCCCTAACCTTTGCATTCGAGACAGCCCACTTACAAATCCTGTAAAACAAGAAAAGGTACAATGCACTAGTTTCTACTTTTCAACTGGGAAGCCTAACCAGCAGGTTAATCTCTAAAAGACTTGAGCCTAGTTAAAATTGCTTCCATTGTTGGAATTCCGTATTATTGTTACTGAGTTGGGATGTCTACAGGATGAAGACATGGTATGATCAACTATGCTTTACTGGTGGAAGAAAGTAGTGAAGAGAACTAGAGTTTTCAGACTGACTTTGCTGCTTTTTGAAAAATCAACACACCTCGAAGACCACTGGCTCTTTATGCTGTTACTTCCATCACGGATCGTGTTAAAGCTCGTTGGAAACAGACGGTATCGCAGCCCTGTTCATTTCCATTAAGCAAAAGGGGACAATTAACATCTTTTATGGAATCAAATGTCTGGAACAATGGGAGCCACCATCCAAAACGCAGACACATGATGCAAGTCTTCCAAGGGAGCTGAGCTGTGCTGGTAGAACCCATTGCTGAGTATTGCCTGGTAGTACAAACTGCAGGAATCACTGGCTGGAAAAGTGCCTGGGACTGTGAGCAAAGTGTTTCCTCATGTTAAACAAAGGAGGCAGTGCCTGTTCTTTGTAAATAAACAGCTAAGTTTTGAAACAGTCCTGACACTAAAGAATTAACTAAAACAATCCAAGCTTTGGCTAACCACTAGGGTCAAAAAAGGATAATAAATCCTCCTTTTCCTGTTAACAAAACCCACAACTCTATTTTCTAAAGCCTTCAAAAAATAAAAATGACATCATGAGTAATTTCAAAAATTCCTAAATGTTACTTCAGTTGCCTGGCAGGAGCATCCTGTCCTGTGCCTTCTCCCTCCAGTGCCTCTCACAACAGGCATTGCAGCAGGGAGAGCCTCCCTCCGGACACCAAAGGTTTGGTGCAACTCCATTTGCCACCATTACAAGCATTTGGCAAAGCAGAGTGTTGGTAGTGTCAGGAAGTACAAAGAAAGAGCATGGCTTTTCTGGACAGCGTAGGCTGCAGATGACAAACATGAAGGATGACGGGTCTAAATGAATAAATCTGAAGGATACTGTGAGTCCTCAGAGCAGGGAAAAGCAGGCAAAGGGCAGAGAAAAGCCAGAGCAGAGAGCTGCAAGAGGAGGTGAGAAGGGAGGTGACAAACTTTAATGATAAAACAGAATTATTGGAGCGAAAATGAGGGCAGATGGTGAAGTACTCAAGGAGGACCTTAAGAGATAGAGTGACCAGCCCATATAATGGCAAATGAAATTCTGTCTAGACAGGAAAAAAAGCAAGGAATGCATTTAGAGAGAAGCAGCTCCAGCTTTATGAATAAAATATAGTCTCTGTGTTCAGTGAAGAGGGAAGCCTCGGTAGAGCCAGTGTAGACACTTTCTTGAAAATATCAAACCACTGCTCATAACAGTCAAAGAACAAACAATTATTAGGGAAACAAATGTTATGAAAAGGAACAGCCAACAAAGTAGCCAACATCACTGTGCTGCTGTACAAATCCATCTTTTACCCACACCTTGAATACTCTGTGCATTTCTGGCCTCTCAAAAAGGATAGAGAAGAGCTGGAAAAGGTTCAGAGAAGAGTAACAGGATGAGCAAATGCATGACCCAACTTCTGTACAAGGAACAGTGCAGGAAAGTGGGGCTTCTCAAGCTGGGAAAGAGATGAGATGGAGGGCACTGTATGCAGAAAGCTATGAAGTAATTAATAATGCAGAGAGTGGATAGGGATCAAGTGGTGATTGTGTCTCCAGGACAAGAATGAGGGACCAGTTAACAAAGCTGGCAGAAGGCTGGTTCAAAGCAAACAAAAGGAAGAAGTTTGTCATGCAGCAGGTAGCAGACCTGTCAAGGAGGTCCCTCCCAAAGCGCGCTGTGAGAGCAAGGTGCTTACATGCACTCCCAAGTAACTGAAGGAGTCCATGCCACTGAGAAACCACAGCAGGTTCAGGAAATCCTTTCAGCTGAAAATCGCTGGAAGCTTCGGTAGTATTAAGGGATAAGCGATCAATACATTACTTCTGTTCTTAATTTTTCCTAGGAGTCTGCTTACGGCCACTGTTGGAAGCAGAGCAGATGGATGGGTCAGATGGCTAAACCAGCACAGTCTTTCTTACCTGGAGCAAGAATAGATAAGATAGGACGCAAATAAAGAGGGGGATCCCAAAGGGAGCGAAGGTGGGAGCACACAGAGAAACAGGAGGTGAAGTCAGAGTTTGGGTGAAACTGGCACAGTTAAACTGCAGTCCGAAGGTGTAGATAAGGAGGCAGAAGAAAAATGGCAGTTTCAGCTCCATCAGTGCTCAGGCTGAGCCCAGACATGCCCCGCTGTAACCAGGAGCAAAGCTTCTACTGACTTCAGCAGATCAAGCCCTAGAGACATAAAGGCAAGCAGGCAAGTGAAGAGTTTCAGGGTCAAAGAACATCTCAAAGATATCAGGAGACACAGCGCAGGTGAGTCTGTACAGGCAGAATTTGCAGTTTATCTCTCTTTGTTATCTGCCAGATCCGAATGGTTTCCGTCCTGATCGCATCCAAGAAAATCTGGAACTTAAAGATATTCCGTTGCAGAGTCTGCATGATCCTGAGCAGTAACTACTCTGTAGGTATTGCCCACAGCACAGTTAACTTTTTAAATCTTTTTAATAGGCACTTTGAAATAAACAGTGTTGTCTCTACTTCACTCCAAGTGTGATACAATCCAGTAGTGAGAAGGTACAGAGCTGCAGCCCCAAGGCAAGGTGCGAAACCCTCCGAAAGGCCAACACTTTCAATTTCCCTTAATTAAGGGTATGTGGGTTTAAGAAATATGGCCTCAAAGTGTTATTTGAAATGGAAGGAACCACTATTCATTAGTTACCTAAAGCACTGATTATTGCATCAATCAGCAAAATAAATATGTTTCTTCCCAGAACTGAAGAATGTTTCACATTCCAGTGGACATTCCTAAATATCGTGATTCTCTCTCCTACAGACAACAATCATTTTGGGTAATGACCTCGAAATTAGCCTTTCCTGTTCTGTGGTTGTGTTTTTCTGTAGAACGGATCTTTGTTTGGTTTACGACTCCCACATGCAGTTTCTCAATAAACGCTCACATTATGGTCAGCATTTTGAGAGAAGAATCTTTTTATTCTTTCCGCTGGAGCAGACTGCTTTTCTTGGAGTGCTGAAAACAAAATCATTTCAAGAAGCTGATCTGATTAACTGGGTTAGACTAGAAATGTGCCAAACTGCTCTGCAGACATGGCATGGCCGCTGACCTGCACCGAGGCTGGAAATCGTTCCAGGCTTTGACGTGCCATGTCTGTTCACGTCAGCTGTGCACTGGGAAATGCACAAAGGAGGTGGCTTGCTGAAAAATGTCCTTCGGCTCGGGGCTCGACAAGATTCTTGTAATATCTATTGCTTGGGATGAAATCAGCCTCTCAGACCCAAGGAAGAGTAACATAATTTCTCACACAATTTATTAGAATTTCTCTGTTTTCTTCCGGTATACCTGGGACAGCACTTTGTATCACATTTGCTCCCCTGCATGCTGCTCAGATACCCACTTTGCAAAGCTGGGCATATCCGCATGGACCACACCTTGACCCCCGCTATTCAAGGATACGTTTTGGCAGCAGGAGGTTGCAGTGGTGGGTCTCACCCAGCTTTCCAGCATCTGTCCTCCTGTTTGTCTTCCTTACCACAATCTGCTCCTCTTGCACACGTTCAGTGGGGACGGAAAGCCGGCATGTGAAGGCACGTTTGGGAGAAGAGCAGACCTACCCCAGCGCAAAGCCTCATGATCACAGGGACATTGCCTAACAGAGCTCCTGTTAACAGTTAGGAAGGAGGAGGTTCAGAGCTCATTTGGGCTGTAGTTGGAAGAGCATTCTCCTTTGAAAGGAGTTTCTCCCATCTGTGCCTTCAGTCTATTTTTGCGTTGTCTTCATGTCATGCCATCACACGCCAACATGCAGCTGCACCATGAACTGGCCTGGGGAACTGATCTGACTGAAACCTCACCCAGCTGAAAGGAAGGGAAAAAAAAAAGGAAGAAGAAAATAAAGTTATTTTCTAGCCAGCTCAATTCTCTGATCTTATTTATCACACGGCAGCACTTAAAATTGTACCAGCACCAGGGAAGGAACCTCTTCCCACAGCTGTGCTGAGTGCTGCCAACTCTTCCCCCAGCAGCAGCCCAAGCCTTTCCCCGCAGGTGTGCTCCACCGCAGGAACGGGGGGGTCTCATTTCATTTCCCCTATTCAGGCGATTCTGACTTGCATCGGCAGGCAATGACAATGGATGCCCAACTGCCATCTGAGGAGGTCTCGTTAGAAACCTGACATGAGACAGGGTCTGCCAGCACTCTCTCCTTGTTAACACAAAGGCAGTAGGAGAAGCATTTCTCTCAGTGCTTCTTGCTTCACTTTTTTTGCTCTCTTGGGTGGGAAACGTATGTAAATAGTTTATATAAGCAAAGTCTTTGTAGTTTTCCCTCTCTGCTCCCTGTTTCTGTTAACCAGCAGATGGAAGCACCATTGTCCCCTGCCTTGAGACCTCCAGGTCCTGGAGAAATTACTTCCCTTTTAGCACAAATTACTGGGTGGAAACAAGAAGCTGGTAAACATGTGACCCGCTTGCCACACACTACAGCTCTGTCTGTTAATAGATGTGACCTTTGTGACTAATGCAACACTGGGAGGTACTGGGAGGGTGCGTTGAATCCCTCCCTCCAGCACAGTTGCCATTCTCATCATCTCATCACCCATCCAAGTGAGGAAGCAGCAGTTTCAAAGCATGCCAATTCCTGCAAGACAGGCAAAACACAGGATCAAGTCCAGAGATCAGCCAATGGGCAAGGGATTGGTGCCACGAGGTGACAGAAGAGGTCATCCCTGTGCTGCGCTATGCCCACACCTGGAGCTCGGTCCCCACCGTGGTGTCAGCCCCACCACTGCCCTCGCTGTGCATTCAGCCTCCACCTGGGATGGGCATCCCATGGGCGCATGACGCAGTGCTGATGGCTGCAATCACAACATCACAACCTCTGGTGGAATCTCTTCCCCACCACCGCCCTTTGCCTGCAAATAACAGGCTCTGAACTTGGCACAGACCAGACGGTTATCTGTTTGCAGAGCACACATGGATGCCAAGGGGCCTTGCAACATTCAAGGTGGCAACTCCTGGTGAAGAAAAAGCAGTACAATGTATTGAAACCACCCTGCAGCTGAGCCTGACAGTGGCAAGTTTTCTTCCCCAGGTCTTTGCCCTGGGTGATTCTGCAGCAGACCTTGTTTAACACAGCAGGGCACAAGGAGCTCCTTCCACTGCTCGCACCCCTCAAACCACCACCAACCCACGTAACTTTCTCACCCATAACAACTTACACTGACACTGCAGTCTCCAGGCTCCTGCCCTGGGCTTCTTGGCCATTCCCTGAAGTCCCTTTTCCCCCCATCACACCCCAAGCCACACTCTCCCTCCCTGGCCCTTGCCCCAGCACCAGTCCTTCCCCCATGTCCTTTCTCCCTCAGTCCCAGGGCTTCCCTGCCCATCCCTCTGCTTCCCAAGTTTCCTCCTGCATCCTCAAGGCAGCACACAAGTGCTGAGAAGCCTTGAAACAGCATGGAAGGGGGCATCTCCCCAAATCAGCTCCATGCACATCCTTCGGTGTGTGTTTGCACACTCTTGTGTCGATGCCCTGAGTCCAGCTGCCTGGTTGTGGCCCCCCTTTACAGCATTCCTGTTTCCAGCAGCTGCGAGCCAGCACCATACTTCGGATGCAGTTGCAGAGCCCATTTAAAGCATTAGGCCAGCACTCCCTACGAACAGAAGGAACACTTAAAATCACATAGGTATGGAAAAATCGGCAGACAACGGAAACTTTTATCTCAGGTATCAAAGTGCATGGTCAGTCAACACTGGATCCCTAGCAGGGAAATTTGCAGGGCATTACCAAGCCATAAATGCCAAATGTGGGACATGTGCTGGGTTCTGTCTGTGTAAGAGGCAGAGGGCCCACAAGCAAGGAGAAGGAAGTAGGGAGACAGATCTGTACCCTTAGTCCTGAACTTCCAGATAATGTTAACAAGACAGGTCTGGGGACGGCTGGGGAATTCCCCGCGGGGCTGGCGTGCAGCTGAGCGCTTCCTGCTGCAGCGTGCTGGGCCAGCACACCGCCGGGCGCACCATGCGCCAGGGCAAAATAGGGCTCAGAGCAGTTTTGCCAACAGCAATAAAGTGGTGGTGGGGATGGACCCCACCATGCTCAGGGCAAGGTTGGCTAACCACTGGAAGTGGTTTCACTCACTTCCAGTGAATTCACTGCCTTTCGTTGACTCGTGGCTGGTTTACTATGAATTTCCTCGTTCCTTACTCAGCTTTGCAGATATTGTCCCCTTGCAAGGACTGTCATTTAATTAAAGGATGAAAAACCTGTGGAGAGCTACGGGTGGAAGGCATACAAACCACAGCACTGCCAATCTTAAAAATTCAAGGATCCTTATAAAAATTTGAGAAAATAAAGATTTTGTCTGAAGACCACCTTTGAATTTCTTTCTCACACTCATGAGAAAGGCACTGGTTTCCCAAAGGAACCGGTTTTCTCTCTGCAGCTGTGGTACCCCGGGGTTTCCTCTCTGTGCGCACTGTGGGCTCACCAGCTCCCTGCCCTCCTCTCCTTCATCCTGCTCCTGCTCCATCACTTCTGCTCTGCTAGCAAAGCTTTAAAGCAAACCTGCTCACATGGTTCATCTGGCTGAAAAATACCCCCAGGATTTTTCATGTTTTTTAAAATACACCCAACCTTTTGCTGAGTTGTTTCCCCCGGAGTCTAATCCTCTTGTATGATTCACCACGTACGGAGCAGCTGCTCTAGCACAAGGAGAAGATGCAGAAGCAGCCAAGAGTGATGGAGAGGAGGTGGCAGTGGCCGTACTGCTGCTTTTCTCAGCGTTGCTGGTGAAGGCGAAGCCACAGGCTCACTCTTGCCCTTGCCAATTGCCTGATAATGCAGCACTTCCAGGCCTTCTCCAAAGCCCAGTTACTCAATTTATTTGTTCCTTCCCCCTCCACACATACTCTGCTGTCCTCCAGCAATTAGTTCTGAATGTCCATGACCTACATAAATGCTCCTCCCTCGTTTGTCCCACGGCATGGCCTGGGATCCAGCTCCCTCCCCTGCACCCCAACAGTCTGGTGAACAGGGGAACCCTTGCCTTGCCAGTTGCACATGGGGGTGGTCGCTGAGCCTCCCCCCTGCTCCCACACAACCCTGGAGGGGCCAGGTGAGTTGAGACACTCCAGCTTTGCCGGTAGGAAAGGCAGAGGCGCTGTGAGTTGCTCTCTGCCTCCTCCCTCTCCATACACCTCTGGGGCCCCGCTTTGGACAGCGTTCATCCCCAGGAGGTGGAAAGCAGAGGTGGCAGGCAGGGGAAAGGGTCCTGGGGGTCCTGGTGGATGGAGGGATGACCATGAGCCAGCAATGTGCCCTGGTGGCCAGGAAGGCCAATGGCACCCTGGGGTGCATTAGAAGGGATGTGGTCAGTAGGTCGAGGGAAGTGCTCCTCCCCCTCTATTCTGCCTTGGTGAGGTTGCATCTGGAGTATTGTGTCCAGTTCTGGGCCCCTCAGCTCAAGAAGGACAGGGAA
>VWZZ01000088.1:148489-171881 GCA_013399095.1 Psophia crepitans
TTCCTCCCCGCCCAGCTCTCCAGCCTATCTAGGTCCCGCTGAACGGCAGCACATCCCTCTGGTGTGTCAGCCACTCCTCCCAGTTTAGTGTCATCAGCAAACTTGCTGAGGGTACACTCCGTTCCCTCATCAAGGTCGTTGATGAAGATGTTGAATGAAAATGCACTTTTTACTCTAAAATTAAGACTTCAGTTCCTTTTCTCCAAGCAATTCTGCATATGACTTTTTAGTTTACAAGTAAAAACTCCAGGAAATGGATATTTTCCTGAACCACAAAACCACAGATGCCTCATGGAAGAAATGTCTTACGCTCTGGCACCGCAAAGACCTTGCTTTTCCTCCTCCTGCCATTGTGCGCCTTCTGCGTTGTGCAGGGCTGGTGGTGCCACGGTGTCCCTCCTGCAGCAGGTGCCGCGGATGGCTGTGGGCTCAGCTTGAGAGATCAGGGACTTCACGTGTTGGTTGCTACCCGTGAGGCTTAAGGGAAAGACTATACTGAGTTTACCGCTCAGCCTAGCACAGGAGGTGAACTAAGGGATGAACACAGAGTGCCACTACTGTTAATGTTAAACCGTTTCATCAGCTTCATCAGACTGTAGTCTCAGGAATGGAGAAAACGCATCATGCAGTTCTCCTCATCCCAAAATAAATACAGCCGGGGTTCAAAACAAACTCAGGAAAAAAAAACGTTAAGAATTGTCTGCCAGGAAAAAATTTGGAAAATGAGATATTAAAATATTTACTGTGCGCAAAGGTCTTTGCCATCCATGAGCCTTCAGGATCATTTTTGCGACTGTTATTCTAAACACTAGAGACGCACAAAAAATTCTGGTTGGAATAGTCTCGTTTTGTTATCTTGAACAGGCGACATGGGAACATGATAACACTGCCTGTTGCCCTTGACACTAAGATCCTCCTTGTACTGCCAGCCGTAATTCTCATTATTCAGACACACTGTAATGTGCTTTGCAGCACACTCAAGGCCAAGGATTAGCCGGGGGACGCAGCAGGATTCTCTGGAAATATTACATTATTTTTTTATCAAAAGTCTTAAGCGTGACGTTGTGAAGGAGACTATGCTGACATTTTCACTTTATTACCACACATCCAAATAGCATTAATCAAGGAATATACCTGTAGGAAATATTCTTGTTACGAGGTGTAGTTTGTCTCTATAAGTCCATTCTTGAAGCTTTTGTGTAAGACTTCTTAAATACACAGCGACGTATTTCAGAGTCTATTTTCAACTGTCTTTGAAGGAATAGATTGGAGTGTCCCATATTGCACAAGGACGTGTGACAGCGTAAGCTATGTAAAAGCTCCTGAGACAATGCTCCTGCAGGATGGATGCTCAGATCCCAGCTCGCTCTGGTGCCATACCAGGCCCTGGGGCAGGGATTCTCCGTTCTTCCAACTCTCTCTGCTGGACCAGACAGATTTTCACTCACTTCTAGCTAAGGGTATAAGCAAAATCTGCTGTGACAGGCATGGCACACACATCAGGACACGTGCCCAGCCAGTTGCTCAGAACAGCTGTGGGTGGCTATGGTGTCAGAGGAGTGACATTGTCCAGATTAGATGAAACTGAGAGATAGGTATCTTCCAAATATGCATCCTGAAAGAAGAGACAAACGGTACTTCTGTCGAGGGGCACTGGGGCAGGACGCTGGGAACTGCTGTGCCCACCCTTCTCAAAGTCTTCAGGTCAGTCAAAAATCCAAGAGTAGTTGAGAAAATGTTTTTGCCCTTTATAATAACAAAAATTTAAAAATTTAAAGAAATGGTGTCAGAGCTCTGATAAGTGTGTAACTGGTCCTTCTGGAGGTGGGTGGCAGGGGATGCGTCAGGGTTGCACTGGGCTGCCCCAGTCACGACCGACATATGGAGGAACCAGGTACAATGCAGCTGTCTCCCCGCCTCCCACGTTCCCTCCAGTGCTAGAAGCAGTGATGCCCACAGCTTATTCAGCATGTTTTGGAGATCTCAGAGGTAGGAAGGAAAGTGCTCAGAGACAAACCCGTGGGTGCGGCTGGCATGTGAGGCAGCCAACCAGCATTTTCAGCTTGCCCTATGCTTGTTATGGAACAACCCATAGCAGTGCCTCACACTTGGCTCTCTGCTGTCTGCAAATACACTTTTGCCAGTTCTCCAGATTTTATCACAGTTTCAAAGTATTTGCTCTTTCCCTTAAATTCAGTTCGCACAGTCAAGTGGTGAGTAAAAACTTTAGAGTTCCCTGTTTGAAGTTACAAAGGTATAACAACTCCCAGTTTAAACAGCTCTGAAGGGTTAACTATATCTTGGAAGATATTTTCAGTGCTCATCAGTTGTGATAAATAATTATGGATTTGAAGAGATTTGGAATTTGTTTATAAACATGACTTCAAAAACTTTCTACTGAGACATCTTCAACAAACTGCTCAGCTTCATAGTTAATTAAGAAATCACATTTATACATGCATCTAAATGTGTCAGGAAATTACAGAAGTACCTCCACTTTCATCTTAAATGTTAAATTTCAGAATCTCCTGGCTGGGGAGAAAAGATGAACCCTGGAAGCTCAGGAAACAGAGCACAAACGCTGTCACACTGGCTGTGTTTTATCTCATTCTTTTGAAATTCATGCCATGAGTTTGTTGTTAGATGTCTTTTTGACTGAGAGGCTCTGAGGGCTAGTTTGCCAATCCTGGCTCTACCTCAGCAGTCTACCTTAAAATTTATAGCCCAACAGTAGATGATTTAAGTCTTGGATATTGTAGACAAGCAGGGAGTTTGTTGCTGACCGCTATGATATTTGATCAGCGAATTTAATAGAGTGTGCATGGAGGACATCCAGTTTACACCTTTTCTTTCCTCTTTATATTTTTAAGTAGAATGGGCTCTTTTCAAGAGGTACACGTGGGGTTTCAGCGTACACACAGTGGGAGAGAGCTCCAAACCCAGCCTGCCAGCAGCATGGCCCCGGTTCAGTGCTGACTCCCTCCCCGTGCACTGGGGGCAGATCATTTAACCTGTGGGCCCCGGCACGTGGCTCGAGGGCTCCCATTCCCAGGCAGCAAGCTGCCCAAGTGGCTCAGCATGCTCAGCCTTTCAGGTGCTTCAGACAAAAGTTTTGGGTGCCATTGCTTTGTGATCATCATACCAGAGAGTCTCTTACATTTACACAGTGTCAGGAACAAGGGGGAACAGCCGCAAGTTGCGCCAGGGGAGGTTCAGGTTGGAGATGAGGAGAAATTTCTTCTCGGCAAGGGTGGTCGGGCATTGGAACAGGTTGCCCAGGGAGGTGGTGGAGTCACCATCCCTGAGGGTGTTTAAGGAAAGGTTAGATGTGGTACTTAGGGACGTGGTTTAGTGGGTAATAGGTGGTGGGGGGATGGTTGGACTAGATGATCCTGGAGGCCTCTTCCAACCTTAATGATTCTATGATTCTATGAATACATTTGGTGCTCATTAGGCAGCAAGTGATGGTGCTTCCCTTATCAAAATCCAGATTTCTCTCTTCAGACCTAATTCCTTCCCACATTCCTTCCTTTCAGCTCTGATTTTCAAGGTTAGCCTCGCATAGCGATGTGCGCCCTACCTTGCCACGTGTGCAAAAATGTGAATCCCACAATCACTCATGCAACAGCTCCATTACAAATCTGTGCACAGGAGATTGCAATCAGCAGTCTCACGGTAAACACAGTTTACTAGAGATCCTCCAAGACAGCCAGTCCCCTCGTACCACCGTACTGGGCAGAAGGAGCCTGACTCTGCTGGTGTTCAGCTGGAGTGCTCAGCACACAGTAACTTGATTCATGTTCATGAATACACTAACTGTGTCTGCCTGATTTGGAAAGCTGGGAACAGCCTTTCTGTGTATGCTGGAGCTGGAAACAGAGATGAACCTAAAGCTGCACAACACCGTTTCCGTTTTCATCAATGATTCTTTCTCTCTTGCACACACATGCTTTTATCCCAGCCTATCTCCCTTCTTCCTCCATTCAAGGAACTTGAATATTCAGCCCTGTGGATCTGGTCCTTGATCGTGCCGGCTGATTTAGGTTACTGTGAAGTTCAGGTGTATGTGAATTTAGGAATCTAGCTCAGGTCCATATCTGTTTAGAAACACTCCTGATATGAACGGATAGTAAGAAAGATCTGTTCCTCTGATCCCCTTTCTGGAATAAGTAATTATTCTGCAGGCAGATGGTCTTTTCCAGCTGTTATGCCCCAAATATTAAAAAGTCCTCCAGAGACCACCTCACACAACATACAATCCCCTTACGACAGCAGATGGTTAAAAACTCCAGCCAGTGGTGCAGAGCGAGCAACCAGAACGTCCACTTGGGCCCCAGCTACCGGCAGCACCCTTACTGCAGCGTGCACGGCTACACCTTCACACAACTCACGACCCACAGACAGCGAACAAACTTGCACCCAGCTTGAACCAACACAAGGGAGAAATCTAGATGTTGGTCTATAAGGGCAAAGTTATGGCTTAACAATATGTATACAGGGAACTACAGTGGGCAGCTCAGGGCCTGCTGGGTGCTGACTCTCTCCTTTGCTTCACGTTGTTGCTCCACCTGGTTGATAAGGTTCATATTCTCTCAATTAACCAATGTGCTTTTTTTTTTTTGTTTTTTAGTTCTAGGCGCAAAGTCCGGGACACCAGCACAAGAAACTGCTCCAGGGTTTAGGCAGAATTTACGTCTATATCTAACAGAGCAATCTAGCACTCAACAGCTCAGGGGCTGTCCAGCCTTGAAGGCACCATAAATTCACAAGGTACTTCCTAGATAATTTTCCTACCTGCCAGCACTGCTAAGCTCAGCAGAGAGTGCCACAGCCCACAATTACAGGGTGTGTACCCAGACATCAAGGGTCTGCAAGGTCAATCACTGAAGTAAGCCTGGCACAGTGGAGCTTGGGCTATTGGTATGAGTCCTATGAGAAACTGCACATGGTTAAAGGCCACCTAAAAGAGAGCACAAACATGCTTCTTTCTAATACTTCCAAACTCTGGAATATTTAACTTAATAATTTTAATAATGTACTGGTAACACCATTTCTAACCTTATTTTCTAAGTTTTAGAAGAAAAAACACTCCCTGAAGTCCTATAGATATGACCATGCAGTCAGTATCAAGTTGGCAGACACAGCATCCATCCACGGTGCTTGCTGTCTGCATGGGCCATGCCGAACCCTTTAGAGCTTACTTGCCTACATCAGGGAAAGGGGAGTCTCCAGGCTCTGGGGGTTTTTTTTCTCATTTGGTATACCAGGGGTACAAATATGTGAAGACAGGCTGAAAGAGTTGGGGTTGTTCAGCCTGGAGAAGAGAAGGCTCTGGGGAGACCTTAGAGCAGCCTTCCAGTACCCAAAGAGGCCTACAGGAAAGCTGGAGAGGGGCTGTTTACAAGGTCATGCAGTCAGAGGACAAGGGTTAATGGCTTTAAACTAAAAGAGGGGAGATTTTGATTAGGTATTAGGAAGAAATTCTTGACTGTGAGGGTGGTGAGGCACTGGAACAGGTTGCCCAGAGAAGCTGTGGCTGTCCCCTCCCTGACAAAGCTCAAGGCCAGGCTGGATAGGGCTTTGGGCAACCTGGTCTAGTGGAGGGTGTCCCTGCCCATGGCGGGGGGGTTGGAACTAGATGGTCTTTGAGGTCCCTTCCAACCCAAACCATTCTGTGACTCTATGAAATGCTTTGACTTATTTTCCCCAAGCTTTCACTTCAGACTTGGGCCCTTCTAGTTCTTTCTTCTGTTTTACCCCTTCCACACCACCCGCTCCTTTTCTCAGCTTTCTCCTCATTTAGACAACTATGTGTCTAAAACAAATCCCCAAACATCTAAAGTTTTGCCTGGACCAAATGTTTCCAAATAGTCACTTGTTTGACTGTTTTGATTAAATCCTGCCCATCGGTATAAGGTAAACAAAGTGATACCCAACTGGAGCTGGGTTATAATGGATTTGCTGCAGTTAAATCCATATCATCATTTGCTCTTTTACCCTTGATTTTGCAAGGTAATGTTATCACAGGGAGCACCCGATGTCAGCTGTGGCATTGCAAAGCTATTATCTCCCAGCCTTGAACTCAGACACTTTGTATTTGACATCTGTCCACACTCACAAACTACATCCAAATACAGTTTTCTCCACTCTCCGTACCAGTTCAGCTTCTAAAAGGATTTAATAACACCCCAGTGTGCACAGTTATAAACCAAGTTCAGAGTGCTTGGAACTGAGTCTGCCTTGTATGAGAAGGTATGAACTAAAGTCAGTGTGTTTCCTCATGAGAAGATTTTGCTGATTTAATGCAATCAGTTTAGCAACTGAGCTTGTGAAATGGGTTGCACTTCTGTAGAGCTGTCCTCACACCGGAGAGGAAGAAACAACAGGCTTCAGGGAAGGATCTGCTACTGGCCAAACCCACCCTTGCAAATGCAAGAGAGACCAGCCTGTGACTCTGTGCTCCAGCCTGGCTGGCAGCTGCTCAGGGGCTTCACCCTCAAGTTCCTTCATGGTATAAGGTCGCTCCTGTGTATATTGAGCAATGACTCAGCTGAAGTCTCCTAAACCCTATGGCAGCAAAGCAACACATCCCTGGCTAACTCGGGCACACTTCCTCCAGTGGCCCCTCCAGCGGCCCCCAGGCCCTTCCGTTTGGCTGCACATTGCTTTTGTGTCCTCGTGCCAAAGGATACAGCAGAGCAAGCTGCCATGCTTGAAGAAGTCTGGTCCTCCACTGAGAGGAGGAACAATTTCAGAGCCCCGACGGCAGTGCTAAACACCCAGGCTTGTGTCTTGCTCCTGTTAGCCCTGATGCTTCTCAGAACTTAAAAGCAGGGTCCCATACACATGAGGAAAATCGATGGGCAGCCTCTGGGAGCATATTCCTGCTTCCTATCAGAGCTGCTTCATAGGTTCACCACCCATCTGCATGTTAACATTTTGGCTAGTTTTGCTTGTTCTTCCCTGTGAAATTTCGTCGCTTTGTTTAATTGCAAAAGTCAACCACTATATTCAAGAGATGAATTACCCTATTGCCGCAAGAAAGTTTGACATTTAGTAGCTTAGAAGATATTTATGACCAAAGCAGTTCTTCTTCTGAAATACAACATTCATTTGTAGAAATTCCCCATGGGTGAAAAAGAAATCAATGACACATGGAAGGTGCTAAAGCTCTACCAAAATAGCATCTTAACTGTTCCTTAAAATGGTGAAATGTACACAAATGATGAAAAACAGTTCAGAAAGTTAACCAGTTTAGTCCTGGAGCAATGCAAGCATTTTAAGACAGATTTACAGTGCACTGAAAATCTGATTATGTAAACTATCATAAATGGATTCAGTGTGTTAGAAGCCAACACTAAATCTTCAGCTGTTTACTGAAAAAAAGGCAATAGGGGGCTATACATTAAAACGAAGATTGATTTCAGAAAGCCTAGCATAAATGAAATATGCTGACATAACGGGTAAGCAGAAAGAAAGAAAGCATAAAATTAACAATCGTCAGCTCTTGCTCCAGGATTACAACTATAAACTAGAGACTGACATTAATTGTAAAGCTAGTCCTTGAGATGAACTGCAAAAGTTTTGATAGAGCTTGTCAAAACTTTCAAGGTTCCTGGTTTAAAATCTGTGCTGCAATTATGCCCGGTCATTAAAACTAATGAAGACAATTCTGAAAAATCCCATGCGCAAGCTGCTGCCTTTTCTGTAAGGAGGGGCCCTTCAGGGCATGCTTTCAGGGGTCATAAAGGATTTGGGGGCATCCAGCACCGCTCTGCTCTTGCCCAACACCTCAAGGTTTCTCATGCACAGCTTCAGCCAGCCAAAACATTTTATGAGTCTTACCATGCTGTAAAACATTATTTTGATGCTGTTGGAAAGTGTATCATCAGCAAGTAGAGCTGCGGCTCTTGGTGAGGCATAGTGGAGCCAGGAGTGGGGAGGACAGCAACCCTAGTCCTGGGCATCAGCCAGAGCTGGGAGTTTTTGTCGTCATCAGGAGAGAAACTCCAGTTCATGGATATCTTATTCTCTAGAACTGTGTCAAACAGTGAGGAAGACAAGAAAAAAGGTTGTATTTCGGAGCATAAAGGTGGATAACAAAGACAAGAAGGCTGGGTTATGGAACATCTTGTTCTGGATGGGGCTTTTACTGGCCTAGGCAGAAGGCAGCCTACATATAATATGTTTATAAAATGGCACTTGGAAAAATTCATCACAGTTAACTAAGACGTAAGCGTAGTTATGCATAATGCCCTTCTGCCACCCTCTTGCTCAAAGCCAGCACGGCCATAAATTGGTGTGGGATGGCACATTTCAGAAGTGGGGGTCACTGAGCGTGAATCTGTCTGTTCTGCTCAGCACAGCAGTGTCCATCAGAGTTCACCACACTCAGGGTGGTCTGCTTCAGAAATTACATCAGGTGAGGTTTTTTGGGTGCTCCTCAGTGAATATCTCTGTTATTTGGTTTGGTCCAAGTCTTCACAGCAAAGTTATTGTGAATTCTGCAGGAGTTTTATTCTCTCTTTTTTACCTACCTATGCTGCACTTTTAAAAACTGTATTTAACTTGCCTTAATCCTTCTTTAAATCTGTTTTCATTAAAATTCATTATAATGCTGAAAGGGGTTATATGTGATTTGATAAAAACTTGTTTTTAAAATGTTACGGATTTTTTGTTGTTGCTAGGCCCTTCTTTGTCTCTCTCTTCCTCCCCAGAAGGAGTGTTTAGCAAAAGTGTTTTAAGGTTACAGTTGTACTTAAAAAGTGGGCAATGGCATTAGAGTTGGGATTAGATATGATCCTTTTTACTGGATGTATAAATCAAAATAAATAAATTAAAAATCCCCCAGGAAACCATCCAAAGAGCATTTAAAATCCTGAAAAGAACATGTTATGCTGCCTTTTTTGAAACTAGGTCTGTAAACCCGCGGGTTGGCAAATTAGTAATTACTTTTCTAAAAGACCAATTCAGCGCTGATGGGCACCCAGCTCAGCACATGGGCTCCCCGGTGCGTTGCCTGCAGTGCCGGGCTGCTGTGCCAAAGTGCAAAGCACAGCAAAGCAAAAAGTCAAATCAGTCTGTGGTCGCTTTATGGGACAGTTTCCAAAGGTCCTGCCATGACCCTGTGCTATCTATAGCCACCACAGGGGACAGCAGCTCCTGCTGTCTGAAGAATGGGTGTTCCGTGTCCCCAGGGAGTGCCAGGTTTTTATGTGCCTGGCACTCCTGGGATTTTCCCACTGCACACCGCAGTGGGAACAGCCTCAGCACTGGAGGATTCGCACAGCTATATCAGCCCAACAACTTCAGAGAGCCTTTCCAAGGTGACCTGAGGCTGAAGGTTGTCCAGCTTATTCTGACTCAAGTATAATTTTTGATTTTGTGTTACTTTAGACTAGAAGCCTGGGTTGATTTGAGGCAGGAGGGGAGGGAAAGTCTGTCTAGGGCGTTTTATCTCTACAGAAATAAGTATTATGGGCATAAAAGAACCTCATTTTGTCCTGTATTTGTCATGCAGTACCTCCTGATACCAATTAATTCAGTGGATCTACCCAAATACTGTCTATGCAGCAAAAATTTAATAAATGGAAGAGCAGTAAGTCAGGTAGAGAGGGCTGGGAGACTACATCTGGATGACAGAGCAGGTTATTTCATCAGACCGCTAAATGTATGTGCACTTGTTTCTGACTCACCCGGGGCAGGATTCATCACCCATCATTGCAGGTTATCTCAAAGCAGCCATCGATGCTGGAGCATGTTGTGCAGGCTGTCTCCAGAGTCAGCAGGGAAGCAGGCACTTCTACAGCGTGACTCACCTCGTGCTAATGCTGATATTTAACCTAGTAAAGATGAATCAGTCCCTATTTTCCTCCATTGACTAAAAGGGAGCCTGGAGCAACCAACTCTGACACAGATGGCTGTGCTATGGTCATCTGCAGTGAGGTGAGATCCTGTAACTGAGATGTTTAATCTGCCTCATAATGTGGTTGTGGGATTGATTGTCTCAGATTTTCCCATCCATACAGAGCAAAATTCAAAGAGGAAAGAAACAAGAAGGAACTGTTTCCTTGCTGGTGTGACTTGGTAGCCCAGAGGTGAGTCATTCCGATCTCTTTCCGATAGCCGGGAGACGGGTGAATGGATAACTCACATTACCGTCAGCGCACAGACACATCCATTAGTTGCAGGGACAAAGTCATGAAAACTGCATTTCTGCTATAGGTGTTTAATTAAAGTAAAAGAAAAATCTGAGTCATGGGTGTAATTCAGCTTCCCTTTGGGTACGTGACACGTAAGGTGTGAACCAGTTGAAGGAGTGGAAAATACTGCAGTGATCACTGTTTGGTATTGGTGAATCGGGCAATGAAGTTTCTTGGGTGTGGCATATAGAGAATGTGTGGTTTGAAAATGTGTGGGGCAGCATATTAGTACTTGATCTTGCACAGTGTTTTTGCAGAAAGATAATTGTGTCGCTTATTACATCCCTACTACTTTTAGGTGGATTTTTCCAGACAGCATTTGAAATTGCAGATTGTCCTATTCTAAACAGATATCAAAATATTTCAGGGTATGGAAGAACACGCTTACTATACCTGCACAACTTTTCCCAACCAGGTACCATTACTCAGCATACAAGTGGAATGTGGTTTTAATAGAGGAACTCTAATGTCTGCATAAATCCAGTTCAGAATTAAACTGCTACTTAAAGTTGCTTTGAGGAGGGCTTTTAATTTTCTTCCTTGTTCTAGTGTAATTAGTGGAAAGATGCAGGGTTGTTTAGATACCTTATTTAAACATTTCTGTCTCCTCATACATTGTTGTGATTTGGGTAAAACCCTTTTGATGTTTGGAGTAACATCTGACATTCACTCAGTCAAGAAGAAGGAGCGATTAAATGACCCTTTATTTGGGAAAGGCTCGTTGGAAAAGGCTACCACTGAAGCATGGACCTGGTGTCAGAGCCAGACAGCAGTTGCACCATCAAGCCACCACATTTCCTAGGAACAGGGCTGCAATGAGGACCATCCCAACACTGGGGTTGGCAACATCTCCCACATCCTTGGGAAATGCTGGAAAACACTGGTAAACAGGAGCAGGAAAAGCCAGAGGTACAGGCAGGGGCTGGAACATGGCATAGAAAGAAATCAGCTTGTTTCAATGTGACTTGGTCTTGGCCAACTCCTTTGGGCTGCTGCTTCACAACTGAGTTTCTTCTCCCCAGCACAGTCCAACAGGTAGTTTTTTATTCACCCTTTTAATGACTTTGATCTGATCCATACTGGCTTTCCCTTCCCCTTCCCCTTCCCCTTTCCCTTCCCCTTCCCCTTTCCCTTTTCCCTTTCCTCCTCTTTTCCAGCCTTCTGCAGCTTCCCAAATCCTTCAACATACCATCTGCTCCTTGCTGAAGCCTCAGGAGAGCTGAGGCACTCCAGGTGATGGATACAGGGAACCGTGCAGGTTTGTGAGAACACAATGCAGAGGTGGTCCAAGGTATTTTTACAGACTTAGCTCGGATCCAGTTGGACTTATTTTGGACTCATGTTATATGGGGCTTTTTAGAGGGCCATAACAAGCAGGTTTTAAATGACTCAAACCACTTTCCTCACACTGCGCTTAAGCTGATGATTCTCCTGGAGCTCGGCAGGGAATATGACACAGGTACAGGTGTCAGCTCACATCCAGCCAGACTTTCTGAGAGAAGGCCTGAGCTTTGTCCTAAATGGAAGTTGTTAGACTATTTCCAGACCCAACCTGACCCTGGAATTTGCAATGCTTTATTCATGTGGTGCTTGTGCTAATGAGCCATGTCACACCTACCTATCTCTGCATCTGTGGCACAGATAATTTCCAAACTGGATAATTCAACCACAGATGCCTGAGAGCTGGTTTTAGCTGCAGCCACCTCTATGATTGCTTCAGCCATATCCTTAAGTACTCTAGGGTGATTTTCATTAGACCCAACCAAGCTGAAAACATCTAATTGAAGGAGTACTGCTTAATCTGCTCCTTCTTCTAGTCTGAGTTCTTCCCCTTTTGACGCTGCTGTTAATTGCATTAAACATCTGATAGCAGTTAATCTTTTTAGTGAAGGTGGATGCAGAAAAAAAGTACTAAGTATCTTCAGTGATCGTGGAAGTCCTGGTGGAATGGGGACTCTCACTCAAAGGGGTCATTGCATTGGCCAGATGTACCAGTCTTCATACTGGCAGACGTAAACTGGTATTTGCTGTGAAAACACATCCTGCCTTCTAAGTGATACCTTCTTGGAAAAAGGACGCCTAAGCACCACTTTGCCAAAGCAGTATAGGAGTGTGAGCCTATCTGCACAAACCATCACTGAAATCTGAGAAGGAAGGAGGGTGCAAAGAAAAGCAATGGACAGCCATGAAATTCTGGGCTCGCTATCTCCTTGGATTATGCTTTCATAGGTGGAACAGAAAGCAGCAGGCGTTAGAAAGAAAAAGCAGCTCTAAACTCAATGCAAACTCAGTATTTGGTACCTTCCCTGCCTCCCACTCTCCATCTCCCATGTCCTATCTGCTGGTCTTCAGCCCATTCAGTTGTGACAGCACAACTGTTTGCAGGGCTGTATTTTGAACCGGATTAGGGACCTGATCCAATTAAAAAAATAAAATCCCGCCAAGAAATGTCAGTTCTGTGATGGGAACAAGCGGTTGTGAGAATAATTGAAACCAGCATTTCCACTGAACACGTTGCGTTAGGAAAC
Source organism: Psophia crepitans (assembly GCA_013399095.1). NCBI lineage: Eukaryota > Metazoa > Chordata > Aves > Gruiformes > Psophiidae > Psophia > Psophia crepitans. The sequence goes on from VWZZ01000088.1 coordinate 161,220, forward strand.
CACAGCCCCAGCTCCATGGCCAGCCTGGCTGGACTGCTCTGCATTGTTCTGATTTACAAAAGAATCTGCTGTTAGAAGTGGAGAGTTCTCTTTCCTGGGATTTTTTTTCTTCATTTGTTTTGTTTTAAATAACTGAGCACTGATGTCTTCCAGCCACAACAAATATTGTGGCTGTCTTATTCAGTACTCATGTTTGTCATCTTTTGTCATGAAAATGAAATTCAGAGATGGAAAATGGTGTTAGAAATGACTTGAGAGGTGAAAGTACATGTCAGCAGTTGCAGACTGCAAAATATTAAGGAAGGTTCCAATTACAGCAAAACAAAGCCTTACAAACCCACCAAAGTCATAGGAAAAGCTATAATTAAAAAAAAAAAATCCACCAAAACCGAATTAAATAGATTCTCTTTGGCAAAACTCTGCATGGCTGCACTCCAGAGGAGGTGTGCACCCACCCATGGCACAAGGGCTGACTCGTGCCAGCAAGGCTTTCAGGACAAAGTACACCTCTTGTTCTTGTGCTCCCAACCACAAGCATAAAAGGGTGGAGTTGCTCCCACTTTTCTGACACTTTTCTTCTTGTTGATAGCAGAGGTTGAAGTTTTACATCAGTATCACTGCATTTAACAGCACTAGGAACATCCCTCAGCACTCCCCATCCTCTGCACCACGAAATTTTTAGCATGGGTCTTGGCACATTTTGCCCTTTGCCAAGTAGCTCTCTTCTGCAGTTTTTGGGTACGGTTCTGTAGCACCACGGGCCAGGGACTGCTCCTGGCACCAGTTTCCATGTGGCCACCCTGTTTTGGAGAGTAAGACAGTTTAACCTATGGATGCAGGCTGCTCCTTGCCAACTGGCCTCAGTGCCAGGGAGCAGCCCCAGGCACATTTATTTTGCTAGTATAGATACAGCTTAAATTTCTTTGGGCTGTGGTTCCTCTCTTGCTCACTTGTGCTTTAAAACATTTTTGGTAAACGTTTTTGGTAATATTTTGCTTGTGAGCTGATAGGTATTTTGAACAGCAATTTATTGACTTAGCAGAATCCATTGTTTTATTTTCCTAGAATCAGTCCACTGTAAATACTCAGGTGTCCTGAGGCTTTACAGCCACCTCCTACAGCGTGGGGATAACTGCTAGCAATGGGGACCCAAGCTGAGAGTTTAGGTTAGGCAAGAGGCAAATCCTCCGTTTGCAAATGTTCCTTCTTATCTTGCACTAAAAATCCAGAGGTTTACCTGCACTGGCACTTTGTGGAAGAAACCAAGCATTTCTTGGCAACTCAAAGCACAGTGGCAAGCCACGTTCTTAATTTGCTAATAATGTTCTGATTCAGGGAGTTGCCCTAATGAAACTGTCATCTGAAGAGGAGAGGCAGGAGTCAGCCCCTAATGTCATGCAATGCCTGTGCTTACAGGCTCTGCCTGCATTTCGTCCTCGATTCCCCAAGAGGACTGCTGTACAGGACAGTCAAACCAGCTGTATGTTGGAGAGCCAGGCAAGTACTAATGCCCAATTTAACATGCAGCTCATGTACCTTTAAATAGCAGCGAGAGCTGAGCCAAGCCGTCCACTGCAGCAATTTCTGGACATATGTGCAGAGCCCCCCTCCTCCCCCGAGCCCTCCCAGCCCGGAGCTGCGAGCGCGCACGAGGTGTGCAGAGGGGCTGGGGATTGGTGCGGCTGCCTGTCATTTCTCAGTCACCCCACTGACGTCTCCTCCACGCTGTTGACTTGATCCCGTTTGTAGCCAATATAATTATAACATGGAGAATCAACAACTGTTAACGATTTAGGTTAAATGTAATTTAATTCCCCAAGATTACCGCACTTAGATGAGATTTCGCTTCACATGAACCATGCAGAGAATGTGAAGAGCATGCATACTTCTGCTAAAGCAATTCTGGACAAAGGAAAGATTGACACTGGCTTCCTCAGACTATATGAAACGCTTCAGTGACTTTGGCATGAGTTTCTGATCTGTCATTGCTCTTGGAATTCCACATGTGAGAACGGCATCTGTCTGAGAGCAGAGGTTCAAAATCCATTCTTCTTTGGGGGAGGGTGTCTATATATCTTAAGGAAGGAGAGCTCAAAATCCCTGATCATCTCTGAGTTTGCTTAGCGCCTTGAAGAGGCTATGCCTAATATTTCACTTGCAGTGCCATTGTATCCATAAACCGTGGAAGACAGCATGAAATGTTGTTGTAAGGTCTAATAAGTAGTCACACAAGCCTAGAAACTCCAAGAGTCCATCGCAGAGTGCTCTTGTGCTACTGGGACAGCTGCCAAGCAAGGCATGCAGATTGCTGTTGCCGAGCTTTTGAAAGATGAGATGACCGGGACTGCGCACGCAGCAGACAGTCGCCCGGAGCATCTAGAGAGGTCAGTTAGCAACCTTTGGTAGCCAGTTTCTAGGTGGACTGTGCTAGATCCTGGCCCCAGAAGTCACAAGATTATAGCTTTGGAGTTCAGGGGAGACCTTATTGCCCTCTACAACTACCTGAAAGGAAGTTGTGGTGAGCTGGGGGTTGGCCTCTTCTCACAGATAACTAGTGACAGGACAAGGGGAAATGGCCGCAAGTTGTGCCAGGGGAGGTTCAGGTTGGAAATGAGGAGAAATTTCTTCTCGGAAAGGGTGGTCGGGCATTGGAACAGGTTGCCCAGGGAGGTGGTGGAGTCACTGTCGCTGGGGGTGTGTAAGGAAAGGTTGGATGACATGATTTAGTGGGTAATAGGTGGTGGGGGGACGGTTGGACTGGATGATCCTTGAGGTCTCTTCCAACCTTAATGATTCTATGATTCATCTGCCTTCTTCCCAGATGCAGAATAGCCATTGTGTTTCCAGCCTTCCATGCTTCCACTGCCTGACTAAGAATGCAAATATTTGTAAATACAATTGCCAGCTATTCTCTAATTCCCAAGGAATTCAGCAAAAAATAGCCTCAATTCCAGCAACCTTGTGTGATTTGGTGACAATGAGTCCTTTGTTAATCTTTAGTATTGAAAGCAAAAGGATATCTGACACACTGATGTATTTTGATGAGGTTATTTACGAGCTTGACTTTGATAGGATCTATTAACCCATACCTCTGCCTTGATGACAGCATTTGGATTTACTGGCAGCAGCTTGTTGGCCTGTTAGGTCACAGCACATAACAAATGGAGAAGATTCCACATTCTGTGTTTTAGTGTCGAAACATTAATGCTTACTGTGGTCTTATCGATTTCCGTAGCTATCCAAGGGCTTAAGAGTAGGTGCATCATGTTTGTAAAGCACTTTGCTCTTGGAGGTAACTGCTTTCCAGGAGCCTGCTTTCCACCATGCTTTCCAAGACACTTTCAAGACAACTTTGACTTGCACTAGCTGGGATCGGTATGGTAATTTTCTTGATGGTGTCCCGACAAGAATGTCAGTCCTTGCATGGAGGTTTTCAGCAAAGGGCAGATGCCAGCCTGAGAACCAGTATCTGCAGCTGACAAATAATGACAAAAATGGTTTTGGCTATCAGTAAAAAAGTCATGAACTAATCACAGAAAGACAAAAGCCATCATTATCCTGCGACATGAGGCAAAGATCAGTTATGTAGAGCACTCTGCAGCCTACCCAAGCTTTTTTAGGTTTTTTTGCATCATTAGTCTTCCAAAAGCTTCCACAGAAACAGTCCTTGTCCAGCATTATCAATAGTTTCATAGCTCATATAGTTTAATACCCATTAAAACTGCTCAGATAGCTTGTAGTACTTTAATGTCAGTAAAACTGGAGGTGAGCATTCCACACTTTGTGATTTACAAATATCCATCACAGTAATATCACTGATTTTAGTCACAACGCTATAATATTGCATAAAATATGTTGCTTGAGCAGAGTGCCTGAGTTTCTATTTTATATGTAAAGCATATCAGTACTTCTGATGGTAGTCTGAAGAAGCAAAAAAAGACATGTTCTTTGATCAAAGGTCAAAGAGGCTCTCTGGAAGAACACAAATAGCAGTATTTTATACATTTCAAGTATTTCACATTTAGAAAAAGATTAATCTCTTCACTCTTAACTGCAGGATTTGTAGTGCAGTGATGGGTTTGATGGTATGGTCACACAGGCTATTGAAATGATTGCTTTTCTGATTAGAAGTGGTCACCCAAAGTCAATGTCTCAGTCATGTAATAGGAAGCATCATGGGATGGTTGCCAATTGCATCCCCTTCAAATGAGTTTTCAATCTGGAAGGACTTGGAATCCCTTTCCAATCACATAGACTAGACCTGGAGACCAATCAGAAGCTCATTCTACTGATACGGCTGAGAACGTGTCGGGACTTTCCAAAGGAAGGAAGGAGCAGTGAATCACTGCAAGTACACCCACACCCACATACCAAAAAAAAAAAGGAAAAAGGAAAAAAAGCCCATTGCAAAGACAGGTTATGTTGATGTGCATCATGGACTACTACTATCATGCACTGAATAGACCCCCAACTGAAACAAGACTGAACCTGGTAATGTAAGTAAAAGAGCTGGATATTCACACAGATTACCTAAGGTGAACTACTGAAAGCTTCCAATGGCAAAGCACGGAGCTATAAAGTCTGTCAGCAAATAAAATGACTGTACATCCACTTGAAGTGAGTGATACGAAGAATGAAACTACAGCATAGAACAGGGTCTAAAATTCACCTCAAAGGAAAGGAGGAAGTGCACCATGACAGAATTGCCTCTGCAAAATTTAAGTGATTGAAACACCTGGAAGTAAATAATGTTCCTGCCCCAAAAGGGACTTTGTACTATTATTCTGAAGAGGACCCACAGTGCCACTAAGCAAAGCTAGTTGGTTTCCTTCCTAGTTCTTCGTTCATTGACTATACCTTCATACTACATAATACTAATGAACAAATGAATTAATGACAATTGCTACTCTTACACTTCAGTGATTGTAGGAAAGCATTTGAAAATTATGCTGCTATAGTGAGACACTGAAAATGTACAGATTTCATTGTAAAATCATTTATATTTTCCAAAATCTTTGTCATTATACAGGTAATTAAATGGTTGCTTTGATGTCACTACCGGCATAAGTGAAGGTACATCATCTCCCTGCAATGTCTTGTATCACTGTGTTGCAAGTATTTGGCACGGAGACCGGAGTCCCAGGGGTGTTTGGCAGTCTCAGTTTGCTGGGGATATCTATTCATCAGCAGATGAGATACAACAAAAGACAAACAGCTTAGTCAGAAGAGCAAAACAATAAGGTCTTACAATCAACAGGTCGAAAAACAAAGGCTATGAAAATAAATATGACCTTACATGGCATCACTGTTCCAGAAGAAGTAACTGCAAGTATAGTTGTCACATTTATTTACCACAGTCCCTGTGACTATCTGTGGCGCAGGGCTCAGATGGGCAAGGGAAGGACTGCTGGTGAGAATACAGATGTCTAACACAAATAATGTCTTCACTAAGCTGTGGATCAGGGAGAAGAAATAGGTTTATCAAGCACTGTTTAAACAACTTTCAGTTGGAGACCTGTTATTCATAATAAAATGATGAGACAAAGAACAATGACAATTGAGGTGTTTGCAATTACCAATAGCTGTCCGAAAGCAGAGGTAAGAAGGTAGAATATGTTGGCCATATTCTGACAATACTGAACAACAGACTTGGCGACCCAAGGGCCAGAAGAGATGTTGACTTGAGGAATGACTTTGCAGAATGTGAAGGACTGAAATGACCTTGCAGATTAGCAGATGGATCAAATTAAACATATTGCTCTACAATAGGATTAGTTAGGGGCAAACTACACCTGCCTTATGTCCCAGAACATTTGATGGGTGTATTGCTTTAGAACACCCTTGCATGATGAAGGTTTTTCTCTATAGAAACTGGGCACATGGTCTTCACGCATTGTCAAGACAACGGCTATACTCATGCTGTCCACCGTGGGCAGTGTGGAGTTTGCTCTCATGACCAGTTTTCCTTACTTTACACATTACAAGCCTATAACCCTGCCAATGGTTGCTTTGGACATCTCGCTTCCAGTGAGATTCTTTCTTATTAGAAAAGATTTTCAGTCCATTCAGCCAGTTTATTGCTTTCCATTCAATGTGCCCAAAAATTCAACACACATTGCCAACTGTGATAGTATCTTTTGTGATCTCCCCTCACAGAAACAGGATTTAAAATACTTGTTTGTTACAATTATGCACTGGTTTGTACTGCATTTAAAACAAAGGGCAGACCTAGGTATGGCTTCCCTTACCACCTAAGCCAAATTAATCTTTTTAGATGGGTTTTAGCAACATAAAAAAATTATTCCTCAGACATATCAAGGAACTGCGGTCTCTTAGCGCTGTAATCCAATAGAGTCCATTTCCAACAAACAGGAGAGTTTTTTCATAACTCATCAAATATTTGCATTGACTATGTTAAAAGAGTGTTCATCATACAGGGATACAGTCATAGGGCAGTAATAACCACACCAAGAAGTTTTGCAAGTTCCAACATGGCTGTTTACATGTCTATTCTCAAAAATAAATACCTGCTAAAGGTGTGTGCATGCTGAGGCATGTGTCCCTTCACCTTCTAAGACATATTAATGTATGGTTTTCTGTACATTCATTCTAATTTCTATACATTCTGCATGAAGATCATAGGCAATTATCGGAGAACACATCACTCAAATCTCCTTCACAACTGAATGAAGGTACGCCATAAATGCATACGTCAAGATAAGACAAAAGGAAGGAAAAAGGAACAGATGGTGGCAGGAAGATAGAAGAAAGGCATTTTTTCTTATTTTATCTTGAATCCAAACATACATCCTTCACTGAAAGTTTTTAACAACAGCATAGAAAAAAAAGCATATCCAGGCAAAGAACAAAGACAACTTAATTGCCTTAGTACAGAGGTTTGGACTCGTTGGTATTTTTAAATCACTCCCACAAAACTTACAATGTTTTGAGACACAAAAATTCAGGGGCAATCCTATTTGGAGGACAGAGGGCTTGTGTCAAGATGAGTTCCCAGAGTCAGTTTACTGCTTGACCACAGAAGTGTGTGTGCTGGCAGGAGGGAAGGATCAGAGGAGGAGAGACAGCATGTGTCCAGGAGCTGGGGAGAGCGGGACATGATCTGCAGCAGGACTTGACCTAGCTTAACGTGACCATGGAACATGAGTGAGGTTGGTGTTGAGGCACTGGAGTAATTGTAAAGAAATATTTCTGTTTTCATTACAGAACTGGTTTTGTCATTGAACTTCAGCACACAGAAGCCATTATTTAGATGTTCAGTTCCACTCAGCTTCAGAGTTAAATCATGGACCTGGGCCAATGTGCCAAATTTTGTCAGCCTGAGTTCAATGTGTACTTGCACTTCACCTTTCAGATATCAATTTCTTTGACTAACATGATAGCTAGTCCATGCACCACTGTGGCCTCCCCAGGAGGAAACACCGACCTTTACATCCCCCCTCCAGCTTCTTGGGTCTCTTCCCTGCACTTGGAGCCATGAAAGCAGCCAAACTCCATCACAACAGGACTTGCCCCGAAGGGACACGCTGGGCAGGAAGCTCTGATGGATGTGGCCCCGAAGGTTACGACCTCCCTTTCCTCCTCACCGTTTACCTGGGAACCCACTGGCATGGGTCGGCTTGTGATAGAGTAACCATTCTGTTTCTTCAACACCAACGGGTGCCTTTTTCCCACTCAGGCGGGAATTCAGCAATAGCTTTGTACACTTGTTTTTGGACTCTAGCCCCATCCTTATTTACTTTTAGAGACTTCTGCGTTGCAATTTACATGTATAATGCACAGTTAATTACAGTTTAAATCAAGGACACAAAAATCAAGATCTGATTATCTGTTTTATCAAATCAGGCTGTGTAAGATTAACAGCTATTATAAAATAAATGGAATATGTAGATAACTCTTACCATTCCAGTGGCTCATTTACAGAGTCATTAATTCTCTGGGATGCAGTGAACATACAAATGCAGACCAAGCTGCTCATACCAAAAATCCAGTCCTGTCCTTCATCCTCTTTTCCATCAGGCTACTGCTGAAGCACACCAGAAGCTGAAACTTCCTATGGTTTAATGACAGTCTGGTATTTTATACCTTAAACTTTATGTTTTTTCTCTTGTTTACCCAAGCCCAAGCTTTTAGTAACAGTCTTTGCTAGGAGAAAAGAGAGTACACAAAAATTTGGGTTTTATCAACAATGCATATCTCACTATAATATCTGGGTCTGACTTTTCTATCCCTTCTGGAGAACAGCAAAATTAGAATAGAATAGAATCATTAAGGTGGGAAGTGATCTCAAGGATCATCTAGTCCAACCATCCCCCCACCGCCTATTACCCACTAAACCACGTCCCTAAGTACCACATCTACCCTTTCCTTAAACACCCTCAGGGATGGTGACTCCACCACCTCCCTGGGCAACCCGTTCCAATGCCCGACCACCCTTTCAGAGAAGAATTTTCTCCTCATCTCCAACCTGAACCTTCCCTGGCGCAACTTGCAGCCATTTCCCCTTGTCCTGTCACTTAGTAGAGGATGTTGCAAAATCCCATCCTGAGTAGGACTTAGAGGAGCTTTATGGTCAGCCCTTTTCCATGAATACCCCTCAGGCTGCTGCTCAGAGCACTCTCCAGGGAAGGAGGGCTCAGGTCCCACAGGCAGAGATGGGGATTACGTGTGTCTTCTACTGCCCAGGTAGCACTGACCATAGAGTGTTGCGTAAGTTATGGGTATCCTCTCTCTGACAGGCTTCAGGATCCAGTGTCTAGCCAAAACTACCTGATGCATTTTTTCTCAGATATACGTAGTTTGGGAATAACTAAAACAACATTTGGGGACAAATTTGCTATTTGCAGTAAAAATGAAAAATAGCGATTTACCCAGCTGCAGCTGTAAATGTCCGGTGTGTTGCATTCCGTGCTGGGTGATGCATCTGTGGAGAGGCAAGGATGTTTTGTAGGAACAACGTTAATTATTCAGTAGCCGTTCTTGAAGTGATCAAACAGAAAGGTGTATGCTACTTTATTTTTTTTTAATACAAAAGAGCTGTTCTTTGAGATACTGATCAAACTAAATAGAAAATCAAATTAATTAAGGATCGGCTTCAACAGTATGTGCAGGCTTCTGCTGAGACAGAAATGGATTATTTTCCCAAACAGCAACAGTGCCTGCCAAGATAAATTACTTGATTAAAAACAACCTCCATGTTTCTTGATTCAGTATTTTAAACTTTGGACTAAGAAGTGAACATTCTCTGGGAAGATAAAACCTAAGCTGTATTTGAGTGGTTCTTTTATTTAAATGAAATAAGCATGGCTATAACAATGAAGATAAAAGGAAAGAAGAAAAGAAAGACAAAAGCAGGAAGTAAGGAAAGGCTTTTATTAGCATTAATATCGTTTATTTGCTTTGCGTCCGTGCCTAACAGTGCAAGTCATGAAGCAATACCCCATTACAGGCGGCACTATGCAATCATCACAGAAGGAAAGGACAGCTTGGGCTCCAAGTAGTTCACCATTTAAATACAGCACCACAGACAACAGGCAAGTGTTAACTAATGGAGGAGTACAAGGACAAACAGTCCTGCACACCTCACGCCTGATGTGGCAGCTACCTAAGGATGGCTTCCAGAGTGACTCATGGAGGTGGCTTTGGGGAGCTCCCCTCTGCAGTGCTGGCTGTGGACTGATACTCAGAAGCGTTTGCTGGAAGATGTGACAACAGAATGGCAGATGGTAGATACTGGGTGGTGGATGCTGGACATCTTCCAGGCCAGATGGGAGATGATAAGAAGCACTGGTCTTGAGGAAGGACTTGTGAGTGAAGACAAGGTTTGTGAAACAGAAGAGGGTAATGGAGAGGTGCTAGAAACACAACTCGGAGAGCTGGAAAATTATTTCTTTGCTCCTGGGTGATGGTCAGATGGCTCTCCCAGTTGAGACAGTACATGGAGCCCTTTCCTCAGATGAATGAATCCCCACTTTCTTGGGAGGGATCAAACAACAAACCTGACATGAATTTGAGAGCTGAATCAACGGGACTCCTGCTTTGAATCCCTTAGGTATCTAGTAGAAATTTGAAATCGTCCAGCACCCAGAGCTAGGAAGAAAGGAACACTCCAACCAACCTGATCACCTGAAGGTAGAAGTTACAGCTAAGGGTCAAACCAAGGGGAGGAGATAAGGATTTACAGGAAGCAAAGATAAGTTAAAGCACCACTCCCCAGCGCAGCTCAGCTAGGCTTTTATTTTCTATCACTTCCAGCTCAGCAAAAAGGCAGGATTTGCCCACAGCTTCAACAAGTTCTTCTTTTTCTCAAATAAAATTAATTTTAACACAACAAAGCCTGGAAAAATTAAACCCCAACCCAGTTAAGGACAATTAAACCAGAGTTCTCAAAACGAGGTCCCTGGAGCATATTACAGCTTGTTGTGGGTTTGCGTGGCAAGGTTTTGGTAGCGGGAGGGGCACAGGGGTGGCTTCTGCAAGAAGGTGCTGGAAGCTTCCCATGTCCAATAGAGCCAATGCCAGCCAGCTCCAGGATGGACCCACCACTGGCCAAGGCCGAGCCCATCAGCAACAGTGGTAGTACCACTGCGGTAATGTATTTAAGAAGGAAAAACCCTAACCGCGGGAACTTTTGCAGCCAGAGAG
>VWZZ01000089.1:0-18838 GCA_013399095.1 Psophia crepitans
CCACTCAACACTAAGCAGTGCTAACTGTGATGGCCTCAGCATAACCAAGGCACTAAGAGGGCTGACAAATTATTTTCCCTTTTCCTTGAATGGACACATCATCTTCAGCAGCAGCTCCAGAAAGTAAGTAGAAGGCAGCAGTCAGCACAAATCCATGAAGATTTTCTGCTGTGGAAGTATGATATAGTGACCAGTTAGTACAGTTAATCAGATTATGGTGACAGCTGTAAGCCCTGCAATGAATTCCTTAGCAGCATACTCTGATATCTCTTGAGGTATGTACACTGTGATGATTATCTTTGGACCCTTCATTTCATTAATGTGTCTGCAGTAAAGGACCCTACTATGAGACTGTGTTATAATAAGGCCAGTACACACCAGTGCAGTATTAAACAGGCAACTGTAGCCTGTCTTCTTCTAACTTAGTCACTGTTTTTGGCACCCTCAATATAGTGTTTGTTTGTTTGTTTTGCTTTTAGTAGTATTAAGTAGAGTTAATCTATGAATGCTCAGTGTGACAGATTGGCATGGTTTAACCCCAGCCAGCAACTGAGCACCACACAGCTGCTCACTCACTTCCCCGACAGCTGGATGGGGCACAGAATCAGAAGAGTAAAACTGAGAAAACTTGTGGGTTGAGATAAAGACATAGGTAAAATAGGTAAAGCAAAATACCTAAAAATAGGTAAAGCAAAAGCAAACCAAGGAATTCATTCACCACTTCCCATCAGCAGGCAGGTGCTCAGCCATCTCCAGGAAAGCAGGGCTCCGTCACACATAATGGTTACTTGGGAAGACAAACACCATCACTCTGAATGGCCCCCCCTTCCNGCCATCACTCTGAATGGCCCCCCTTTCCTCCTTCTTCCCCCAGCTCTATATGCTGAGCATGATGTCATGTGGTATGGGATATCCCTTAGGTCAGTTGGGGTCAGCTGTCCCTGCTGTGTCCCTTCCCCACTCCTTGTGCACCCCCAGCTACTCGCTGGTGGGGGAAGAAGCAGAAAAGTCCTTGGCTCTGTGTAAGCACTGCTCAGCAGTAACAAAAACATCTCTGTATTATCAACACTGCTTTCAGCACAAATTCAAAACATAGCCTCATGCTACCTACTATGAAGAAAATGAACTCTATCCCAGCCAAAACCAGCACACAGATAATGAATTTCAGCCTTACTCTGTGTCCTTGCTGTGATACCCTGCTGGATTGTGTAGGGGAAACAGTTACTATACAGACATTAATCAAGCAAGACATAGCCATGTGCTCTTTAATTGCATCTATAATTTACAAAACATACCTGGTAGGTTCCTTTAGTAGAAGTAGATATGAACTGTTTAATACGTGAACTACTTTATATATGAACTCGCTATTGCAATTTCTTAGAAATCCTGATGGCAATATCTTTCATCTTTGTAGCAGAGGGCTTCTGCGAGTCAAACCCTTGTGGAAACAATTTGGCTAAATGTGTTGCTTTAAACAGCAATTTTACCTGCCTGTGTCAATATGGATTCTACTATAGCAATCAGGTTTGCTACAGAGGTAAGTTGCAGACGGGCAATCTGTATTTTCAGCTACTTCACGGGTAACCGTTCAGGTGAATTTTTCTTCCTATATCCCTTGTTCTCATGTTATAACTGAAAGCATAATCAGTCTGGGAAAGTGACTGCTGAATAAAGCCTTGCTTTGCAGACAGCCACTGCTACAATGACCTAGATTGTTATCTCACGAAATGGAAACAGCCAAAGAGCTTAATGTGCTAGGAAAAGAAGGTGAGTTCTCTGTCAAGGGTGCTGGAGATTAAAATGAGTGAAAAGCAGGAAAAAATGCAAGTGCAAACCTGACATCAGCATTAATGGCCAGGATTTAAAAAGGCCCTGAGCAACCAGCTTTATTTTTCCTATTGCTAAACACTCATCACAGTCCTGTTGAAATTAATCTCTGAGATGCTGCTGAAGGCCAAGCGTGTGAGCAAATGGGGCTTCTTCTTTAAGTGCCAGCAGGCAGGATTCTTAAATTTACTGGTGAACCTAAAGAAACAGGTAGACACTGAATCACTTTCACAGATATGATGAACCATGTTAGCTGCTTAGAGGTTGCAAATTTGGAGTCCTTAATATAGGCATTTTTCCCCTATGTGCTGTAACACCTCAGATGGAGTCTTTCGTTAGCTTCAGGCCATGCTTACACTTTAATGTTATTCAGTTTCATAGTCTGCCCAGTTTGGCTGTGCCAGGATCCTGCCTTCTTCCCAAGTAGCCAGAGTATGTCCCCCATTATGACTGCATTGATTGCACAAACATTTGTCCCCTGCTGATTCCTCCAGTATATGAAAAGTAGCACTGATTGATTTCTGCATTGTATTTCCCCATCTCTGAAGGCTGGAGAACTCTAAGGTGCAACCCAACTTACTTGAATGCTTTCTAACTAATTAATATTCTCTGTTCTCATTCCAGGGAAAGTATTCCCAGGGGTCATTACACTGAACGTGCCTTACACTGATAGTGTTCAAACTATAAATTCCACGGAGTATGAAGAGCTGTTCCAAAATATAACAGCATTTGTGAGTGATGATGTTGGCGTTTTTTTCCCTGCATATTTAATGCTATCCTGAATGTAATGCAGGCAGAGGGGATACACACTCCCTTTAATGTGGAATCTAGGGTAGTTTCACTTGAGAAATCTGCTTTGAAAGAATGCTTCACACTAATTTAAACTTGAATTCGTACTTGAATTTTGCCCTTGGATGAGTACTTCCATGGCTCCTGCTGAAGTGATGTACCTGAAATAAGTAATATCTGCATTTTTAGTGCTACTTCTATTGTGAGAAGTTCTCACATAAATTGCTCTATATCTTTCACTGTTCCCTCTCTAGAAACCATGGGGTTGAATGAAGTTTTTCAACCTCTTGAGTTTCAGATTTCCATTGTTTGCTCGAGGCTTAGTGGTATGAGTAAAAATGAAGATTTTTATTTTTTTTTTAAGAAAGCTATTGTTTCCACACAGCACAAACTTTTCAGAATGGCTGTCTAGCTCTGTCTAAATACCTAAATAACAAGTCTCTTCCATAAGCATACCAGTATTGGTATTTTAATGCTATTAGTGAAATGGATATTACACACATTTTGAGCATTCTGTGATTATAGATAAAATCTTGTAATGGATTTCCTGGAGAAATAAGATGAACAGTTTAATTTATACTGCCATGTTGAAACAAGTGTATTTGCTTATGTCACTTTCTGGAAGAATGGAAGAAGAGGTACACAACTCTAACAGACAGCTGATTAAAAAACTTTCACCAAATATTAACCAGAATTCCTCAAAAATTATCAAATTATTCATGCTATTACATTGTTTCCTGTGAATGTTTTATCAGAAAGTAACCAAAAACTGTCCCTCCAGAATGTTAAAAAATATTTTTCTCAATATTTTTTTCCAACATTTTTTCATGACATGGCTACAGAAGTGCATGATATGCAGCACTAGAATAGATATGTAATCATATGAAAAGCGAAAATAGCACATAAAATAACTTTTATTTTAGTACAAAGAAGGATAGTCTATGTTTCATTTCAGCTGACTTAGACATCTTATCCTTTTCTCATGGTGCCTCCTGCTTGTGTGGCAGTTGGATGCAGCTGCCTCCACCACTTGTTCTCTGCCTCACACAGGCTGAGGGAGACCCCATGCAAGCCCCAGTGTTGTGCTTCTCCCCACAAGATCAGTCCCTGACAATCCCACTTCACTGCACCTGAGGGACACATGCCATCTGTAAGGATGCCTACTTCTCCCTCTTCTCTCTACTTGTATGTAGGCTGGCACCTCAGAGACACCCTTCTAAGTGATGAGTCTGCAAGGGAGTATCTGTAACTATCCAGGCAGACAACCCTGATGCACTGCCTGACGTTCATTGAACTCGTGTCTCTCCATTCCTCCACTGCTCTCCTATATTCCCTGTTTTACAGCACTACCACACCACTCCTCTTCTGCAATACCTGGCATGGTAGATGTAACAGCACATCTTGCTTTATCTGTGCCTGTAGTAGCTTGTTCTGGCTTAAAATTTTACAGCTGAAGCCTCAGTGCTCCATGTGATTTTAGTCTATGTTTTTGCTTGCCTTTAACTCCAATTCATCTATCTTTTACAGTTTGAGGATGCCTTCACTGGTTTCTCAGACTTTAAACAGACTGTCATTGTGGAAATCCAGTAAGTTTGCCAGTTTGGTTTTTGCACAGTGCATACTTCCCACACACCTCATTTTAATTTGTTTCCTATGAAGTACTTCGTTCAAGAAAGGATATGGGATGAGTTCAGTTCGGTGTGCTTCCTGTTAAATGATGGAATTCTTTTTATATTTTTAAAGTTTCTGGGCTGCTGGCCCCATGGATTTCCAATATGCTCGTGAAGTGGGTTGGCTGAGACAGCTCCACAGTGGATCTCCCACTCTGAGCACCATGTAGGATATAGCACTGTGCTATAACTATCAGTGCCCCATGGTTAACTCTGAGGTTCCTATGACCAGTTCCGACTTGGAGTCCTGGTTTAATTTAAGAAACACCCTCATTACAGGAACTCACTGCATCTCATTGTGCATTTGCTGGTCTCTCCTCATGGCAGGCTGAGCAATGATGTTATTGAATGGGCTAGGTGACTGTAGCTGTGGACGTAGGTTCTTTGCTGATCTAGGCGGACATTGTAAGATGTCCCTCTCTTCCCAACCCCATCTGTTTCAGATTACTGTCCCCAGAGCTCTGCCAGCTTCTCTGTGAGTGCTCCCTCAGCCACATCAAGAAAACTTGGCATGCTAGCACACACAGCAGTTTGAATCCTTTCAGCAAACCCCATGGATTAAGCAGTTAAGCAGACTGTTGTTCTAGCGGAGTTGTGAGGGCAGTAACTTCCAGCAGAGTGGTTGTGACAAACTCATGGGCCACAGAAATATCTTAAGGCCCTTCAGCAAGCTACCCCTTAAAGGCATTTGTGTGCATATTCCAGCAGCATGACTTCAGCTGAAGAACAAGGTAGTCACTGCTGTTCTCCACCTCACCCCAGGCAGATTGCTGTCCAGCTGAACCCCACCCAGCTAGCATAGAGCAAGCAGAGATAATGCAAACAGGCCCTTCTGAATTCATTGCAGTCATACCCTGCATTATCCTCATCACAATTAAGGATGGGTTCTTCATGTCATGCCTGGAAGACACCATAGGCTGATGTGAGCATGTAAAAGTTGGTCTAACAAATGAGGTCCTCCACACTGCAGCCAGCTTGTGGTTACCCCAGTAAAAAAATATCAGTTGCGTGCCAAGAGCACACAATTGAGTGATGTCAGCATTAAATTCAACAGCCTTTGCATACCACCTACCTATTTACATCTGGATCTACTGGAAAGATGACCATTAATGGATTCCTAAGCAAGAATTGAACTAATTTTCAGGTGTCTTAGCAACTACCTACATTATGGGATGAAAGAGGCTAGGGGAGAGAGAGAGGTTTGTCTTGTCATCTAGCTTGCTATCCATATGGATTATATGAGACTTTAAAATGATGCTGTCTGTATTTTTCAGACCTCTGACAGAAAGCAGAGCTGCTCGTCCAATGACTGTAACAGTGATAAACCTGTTCGCGGAGGGCTCAAGTATAACCAATGAAACAGTTAATTCTACAATAGCTAATGCAGCAATAAAGTCATCCTATGTTTCTTCGTATGAAGGTATGTAGTTCCTTACTGTGGAAGTAAATAATCAGTAGAAACAGAGATTCCTATCTGGTTAGAACATTTCTGTGTCAGCAAAGCCTATCAGACCATAAGCCTTGTTGATTTTAAGGAGCTGTATGTTCAGTCTTAGGTAATGCTGAAGACCCAACCATTCAGTGCTGGGCTTTTTTGTCTTATTAAGGCTTTGTACTTCCTGTATAAAGAAGAGAAGGAAAATACTTATTCCTAAGTAAACAATGGCATGTTGATTTTAACCTACTGAGTGTTAAGTGGCTGGAAAAATCAGGACAAAGTATATACAGACATATATTTTGCTTCTGAGAAAAAGCCAGTATTTTACTGGCAAACTAGGATGAAACTTTCTCTAGACTTCTTCCATAACTGACCATCGTAATTGAAGTGATGCCTCACTGATTAACTACTGAGCTAAGTGATTCATTGGTCTAAACCAGTAAAGTCTTGCATTAGTAAAAGTGTATTACTTGGAGAATAAATATGATAGAAAATATCTAATATGCTTATAAAGGTATATAAAATATCTAAATAAAATATGGATTTTTTTGTTCTTATTTTTTTTAATACATTCCTATTTTGAAATGAGCTTTTGCAAAAGGCAGAGCTAATAATTAAAGGAGTCCATTTCATGGCTTATAGCCTGAGTTAGGTCTCTGAAGGTGACTGTCTCCACTTCAACCATGACATTTCCTGTGTGCTAGTTCTAAATGTTGGGGAAGTGAAAAGAACCTGAGCGCTCACAAAGCACCAGTGCAGTCCTTCCCTCCTGCATGCCACCCACTGAGCTGTGTAAACCTTTGCCACCACTGGGACATGGCTCGAAAGATGAACATGCTGGGCAAACAGCATACTAATATTACTCATGAAATGAGCTGCGTGCTCATAAACATTTACATCTATGTAGGACGGCATGACCTAACAGTTCAGTTGTAGAAAAAACTAGGGAATAGTGCTGGGGTTTCTCTATAATTTTTTAAGGTGAGTCAGAAAATCAGTGTTCAGAGGATGAACTTATGGTTAGAAATTCTGTCATCATGCACTGGGGGGCAGGAAGGCTTGGAGGCTGAGAAACAGAAGGTCAGAAGATGGGATGGAAACAGGACCTTAACTGGTAAAGAGCAATGCAAAAGAAAGGGCTGATCCAAACGCCTGAAGTATCGATGTCCCCAGAAAAACACTTGCAAAGTTTTTTTTCAGAATTGCTAAATAATTGGTTTATGATTTACTGAGCAAGTGTACTGCTTTCTATGAAATATCATTATTAGTACTCAGTTTGCTTCCTGACTGCTTCTCTTTTAAAGCTACAAGATATTGTGCTGTTTTTAAGTGTGATGTCCTAACCACAGACTGTGAAGAAAGTATGTTTCCAACATGCACATGCAAAAGTAATTTCTCAAAGACAGAATGGGATTATTATTCTTGCTCAGGTAAGAACCTTCCTACTTCATCTATCCCTGAACAGCTGACCTGGTTATTCCCTGTCTCAGTCCTTTTTGCAAAGGGCGCTCTGCAAATGTGCTATGGTGGGTTGACCATGGCTGAAGTCCGGGTGTCCACCAGAGCTACTCTATCACTCCTCTTCCTTAACTAGACAGGGGAGAAAAGGTGTAATGAACGGCTTGTAGGTTGAGATAAGGATAGGGGAAGATTGTTCACTAATTACTGCCCCAGGCAAAACAGACCAGACTTAGAGAGGAATTAATATAATTTATTACCAAGCAAAACACAGAGTAGAGCAGTGAGAAATAAAACCAAATCTTAAAACACCTCCCCCCACTCCTCCCTTCTTAACCTCACTCCTGATCTCTCCCTGCTTCCCCCCAGTGGCACAGGGGGATGGGGGTTATGGTCAGTTGATCACATGTCGTTTCGGCTGCTCCTTCCTCCTCAGGGGCAGGACTCCTCACACTCTTCCCCTGCTCCAACATGGGGTCCCTCTCACAGGAGACAGTCCTCCATGAACTGCTCCAATGTGAGTTCTTCCCATGGGCTACAGTCCTTCATGAACTGCTCCAGTGTGGGTCTCTCCTATGAGGTCACAGCCTCCTTCACATGTCTCCACCTGCTCTGGCATGGGGTCCTCCATGGCCTGCAGGTGGAATCTCTACACCCCATCATCCCTCCTCCATGGGCTGCAGGGGGACAGCCTGCCTCACCATGGTCTTCACCACGGGCCACAGGGGAATCACTACTCTGGTGCCTGAGGCATCTCCTCCCTCTCCTTCTTCACTGACCTGGGTGTCTGTGGAGTTTCTTACATCTTCTCACTCCTCTCTCTGGCTGCAAAAGCTCCTGTGGTTGTTTTTTTTGGTTCTTAACTCTGTTATCCCAGAGGTGCTACCACTGTCGCTGATGGGCTCAGCCTTGGCCAGTGGTGGGTTTGTCTTGGAGCTGGCTGGCATTGGCTCTGTTGGACACAGGGGAAGCTTCTAGCACCTTCTTGCAGAATCTGCCACCCCTGTGGCCCCCCCGCTACCAAAACTTTGCCACGCAAACCCAAGACATGTGCTGACCTCTAAAAATCAGAGAATGTATGTCTTATTAAGAAAGACATAGAAACACATTCTCACATCTCACTTTAAATGCGTCCCTAATTCCAGCAGAATAAACCACTAAAGCCTGAGAAAATTATCACTGAAACCAGCAAGTGGGCAACTCTTCAAATGCATTGTTAAACTCTTGGTAAGAATTGAAACCTAAATAGGTCAAGGATGGAACAAAATCAGCCCTACATTCACAGACTTCTCTCTAGAACATATTTTGGGAATACATTCTGCATGCTGCCTGGAGCAGCTATGAGGATGCTGACAGAACTGGAAGTCTCATGATCCGCCACAATGATCTGTTAAAGCTTTGTCCCTTGATGGTAGTTCTAGGATTGCATTACCTGTGTTTTGACAGGGTTTTTGTGAGAAGAATGATTTATGTGAGTTTTAGGAACTATTAGTTGTTGGGGTTTTATTTGCTCATACTCTGTTTATATTTTTAGCTCTCCTCCACAGCCCTGTCATGTACTGTCTTTTCTTCTTATGAAAATTAAAAATTTTCATACTGCAGAAAAAAAGTCTAAGCTATGAGATTTTAAGAAAAACAACAAATATTGCAAACACTCATGATAAAACCATGAAAGCTGACTACAATAAAGGCCAGTGAGATCCGATCCAGTGTAGGCCTTTGTGGCCCCTAACGTGTCTAAATTTGATCCACTTTTAGATCGGTTGCAATACAAATCACCTGCTGTGAAATCAAACTGCAGGCCATTGCTTGCCTATGTAAGATGCAGCCTAGAGTGATTTCCAGTCTGATGAAGCTGGATGGTTTAAACAAAGACTATTTGCTTTTAATTTTGTGCTTTTGTATATCAGTTCTGGTTCTACATAGGTATAGCCTATGGTAAAAAAGCCATTCTTTGCTTTGAAGCACAACAAAGTTGTGTGTGTTAAAGTTGTGTGTGCAATAAAAAAAAAAAGGGGGGGGGGCCAGAATTTTCTCTGATGTTGATTTTTTGGAGGCTATCTTCAATTCACTCTGTATTTTTCCCTCTGAAAATACAGATTGCAATAGCAACTGTTCTGCAGCAGCAAACAAATACTGTGCAAAAGAAAACGGGATTCCAACATGCAAATGCATGCCTGACTTTAAAAACAAAAATGGAAATTGTGTTTCGTGAGTACTCAGCTTTTTCTTACCTTCCTGTGTCCTAGGCAAAGACAGGGGAGAAGGACATCTAACATGGGGTCACTCCCAATCTAAAAGAACAGCCTGCAGCTATGCCTAATGTGGTTAGCAGGTGGACAAATTCCCGTGGTGTCACAAGTTATGGCATTTTAACTGCTTGGATTAGCCATTGGTGTGCACTCGTAGTACCTCAGAGGAAAGTCAAGCAGATCCAAGATCATCTGTGAGTCAGTGTAGAGGCTAAATTACTTTACACTTATTTTGTAGGTTTCCCACTTAAACATAAACTATTCCCTCAGAGTACTTCAGCGATAGGAACTGGTATTGACTTGCCTCAAATCCCTGGAAAGTTTCCACTGATATCAGTGGGGACTCTGTTTCCTGATAACTTTCAGACCTATGTTATTTCATCTTGACTTTCCCTCTGTGGGTATTTCTGTCAGCTCAGGATCAGAACAGAGCACTGTTGTTTACTGGTGAGGCTGAGTGGGTGACTGGTTGTGCTCTGCTCCCATGGATAAGCAGAGGGACCTTACCCCCCCATTCAGCTCTTTTTGTAGGTTTTGCTGCTACACACTAAACACTTCTCACTGTAAAATCAATATATTTCAAAAATAAGAAACTAGTATGCAAGAAAGATAAAGAGCGGCCAGTCATCGTAGACCTTGTATTGAGGCTTTGGGTGAAGACAGAGGGTAGCAATTCCAAGTGGCTCAGGGGTGTTGGACTTAGTTCTTTGGAAAAATTAGGCCTGTTTTAACATCTTTTAGGATGAGAACCTGAAACTGAGTGCCCAGCTCACCAATCACTCTGAAAATCTCAGATTGTTTGACTCTAATAATAAAACAAAAGAATTCACTATTAAGATAATATTAAAGAGCAAACCTGTGATGAACACACCTTGCAGAGAAATTGCTGATAGAATTTGGAAATATACTATTGTTTTGTGATCACCTACTTACTGACATTATCTTTCTTTTCTTTATTTCCTTCCCCTTTTTTCTTTTTTCTCTCATGTAGTTGTCCAGTGGGCTACTCTGGGGAGAACTGCACGAACAGTAAGTACAGGAATTTCTGATTTTTTAATTATGGCATGGAAAAATACCAGGTGATGTTTAATCTGCCTGAGATAACAAAACCTTTAGGGGTCCACCATCCTGAATTGATTGCAGGACTATCTTAGAAAAAAAAAGAGTGAAATTCCACTGTTCCCTGAAAGGAAAGATCCTTCTTGAAACTCATGTTCAGACAGACAGCAGCATTTCCTCTAATGATCTCTGCATTAAGCCCACTAGTTTTTAGCTAAACACAGGTTATTTAACAGAAAAGCATTTAGTCCTTATCTAAAGACACGCAATGCTGAACTAACTACAGCACAGCTAATGGATTAATTCCTCCTGTAATTAGTCACTGCCTCTATAAAAATGTCAGTGGATTACTCTCATTTACAATATTTCTGCTCTAATATCCAACTACTGGCTCTTGTTTCTACTTTGCCTTGCAAGCACTGCATAGTATCTAGTATTCTGTACTGGCCAAGAGATGATGGCCCCATCTGTGCCATCCCATAATTGTAATCATAGAATCATTTAGGTTGGAAAAGACCTTTCAGATTATCAACTCCAACCGTTAACCTAGCACTGCCAAGTTCACCACTAATCCCTGTCTCAAAGCGCCACATCTACACGTCTTTTAAGTACCCCCAGGGATGGTGACTCCACCACTTCACTGAGCAGCCTTTTCCAGTGATTGACAACCCTTTTGATGAAGAAATTGCTCCTAATTTCCAGTCTAAATCTTCCCTGGCACAACTTGACGCCATTTCGTCTTGTCCTGTTATTACTTGGGAGAAGTGTCCAACACCCACCTCACTACAACCTCCTTTCAGGCAGTTGTAGAGAGTGATAAGGTCTCCCCTCAACCTCCTTCTGTCCAGGCTAAACATCTGGACAGGCTCACCAGGCTGACCTTCCAGAGCTTTTTTCCTTTTCTGAGTCAGTTTTGCAGCTGTTCACTGCACCTTCTCCAGTTTCCACCATCACGTAGATTAGGAGAAGAATTCTTAATGTCTACACTCAGAACCTCTAATACAAAGACGAGTTGAAAAAACAGTCACTTCTCACACCTCCTTTGGCTTTATTTGAGCAAAAGGTATAGCCTTATCCCTTACATGGTTGCACAGAGCTGAGACTAGGTTTTAGTAGCAGTTGCACTCACAGTTGAAGGAAGATATACAGAATCCATCTCTTCCTCCCTTAGTCATGCTGGTTCCATAGCAAGATCAGTGAAAATGTATTTTTCTTGCCAAACATTTATTCAGATACGGGATATTTATGCAGTAGTCACCATGACACATAATAGATACCTCAAATCAGCATGTCATATGTGCCTAGGACATGGGTAGAGCCTATTTGACACCTAACTACATATTTTAGCAGCAATACTAGCTTAAGCAACCCCCACATCCTCCCAGTTGTTCCTGTCCCTCAGCTGTAACTACGTATTAAGCCATTCAGTATATATGGGATTAGGAACCTGAGCTGGGATCAAAATAGCCATCCAGAAGAGATGGTCAGTTCCTTAATTTACATCTTTCTGTGTCCACAGACAATTTTACTGAGACAGTACCGGGGCCTGGAAATCATAGAATGGTTTGGGTTGCAAGCAGCAGGTTGGATCGATGGCCTGAGGCCAACTGTATGAGGTTTAACAAGGCCAAGTGCCGGGTCCTGCACTTTGATCGCAACAACCCCAGGCAGTGCTACAGGGTTGGGGCGGAGTGGCTGGAGAGCTGCCTGGCAGAGAAGGACCTGGGGGTTCTGGTTGACAACTGGCTGAACATGAGCCAGCAGTGTGCCCAGGTGGCCAAGAAAGCCAAAGGCATCCTGGCCTGCAACAGGAATGGCATGGCCAGCAGGAGTAGGGAAGTGATAGTCCCCCTGTACTCGGCTCTGGTGAGGCGTCACCTCGAGTACTGTGTCCAGTTTTGGGCCCCTCAGTATAAGAAGGACATTTTGCTGCTGGAGCGTGTCCAGAGAAGAGCAACGAAACNGATTCTATGATTCTGTGATTTTAAGATCATCTAGTTCCAACCCCCTGCCATGGGCAGGGACACCCTCCACTAGACCAGGTTGCCCAAAGCCCCGTCCAACCTGGCCTTGAACACTTCCAGGATGGAGGCTCCACCGCTTCTCTGGGCAACCTGTTCCAGTGCCTCACCATCCTCATAGTGAAGAAAATAACATCTTCCATTTTTTTTCTCTCTTTCTTTGAGGACAGGGACAGGACTTGTTTTTTAATTCTTTACCATGTGTTTTCAACTGATGTTTCTTGTCTGATTTTTTTTTTTCCCCAGATAGTGAACTCATCCTTATTATATTGGGTACGGTGTTTGGAGCCATTATCCTGAGTTTAGTGGTAGCAGTCTCTATTATTTCAGTAAGGTAAGAATATTTCTTACAATTGAATTGAAGCTGCATGGCTGCATGTTCGTAGAGAACTAAGAAGAAATTTAGAGAGGGGCAGGGCTGTGTATGTGGTTGCATGTCTAGTTGGGCAGACAAGTTCATTTAAGCCATGTAGCCTTTGATTTTGCCTGTGTGCTCTTCCCGAAAACATTTATTCTCTTGCTGTGAATCTGACTTCAGCCAAGTTTTCAAAATATACACCTGACCCGTTCATCCTAATCCTACCCTTCCAGTACTGGTAAGGCATTGGGATGAGTCTGAAGAAGGATGCTGATACCAGAAGACTGTGTGTCCCAAATTCAGACCCTCTGCAGTTTCCCTGCTAGCACTTCAGCTCAAGGCCTGGCATGCCCGTTTCAGCTCAATACAGGTGGCATTTCCAGCCAAGCATCTCTTTAAAGCTTGCTGTTCCTAGTGTACTGGGAAATTCCCAACTGCAGTTGCACCTCCTCTCTTCTCTCCACACAACAAATACAGAAACATTCAAGCAGCTCCTCTGCCTTTGCTCTCAGAGCTGCCTGGGTAAAGATGCCACCAGCCCACCCTTAACAGGCACAGCTCGCCAGCGGGTGCACAAGCTGGTGCGGAGTGCGTGCGACACGTGGACTTGTGATCACAGGCAATGCAGATGCATCGGTTAAGTGCACAGCATTGGCTGCAGGCATGAGGGCAACTTTTCTTAACTGGGCCTAACGAGTGCCTCATTTCTTCCTCTGAATAGGCAGTTAGTGGTGATCAAGGAAAATTCTTCACTCTAGGAGCTTGTTGGAAGAGGCCAAAGTCCCTCTCTGTCTCTCCAAGAAGCTTAGTCTCATCTATGATAAGAAATGCCAAACTTTGCACTCTGACATTGATAACAAGGGGTTTGCAATAGATACGGTAGAAAAAATTGGTTGCACTTTTCAGAACGGGACTGAGCAATCAAAATAAGGTGGGAGTGGACAACTCAATACGTTGGACTTAGTAAGTAAGGAACACTAACAGTTCTTAAGACCTCCACTGTTCTTTCATTTCCTCTGAAGAGCCAGTAAGAAACAAGATCCAGAGCAGAAGAGCCTCATAAGATCAGGATATTCCAACGCAAATACCTCTGATGAGAGACGGACCACAATGTTCCCCAGAGTCCAGACCACTTCTGGCCAAACGAACCCAGGATATCAGCCAAACAACCCATATGAGATGCATTCCCCAAACAGAGGTCATTTTCCGGAGAGGGATTATGATGATTTGGTAAGTGTTTCACACAGGCCTATGGGAATTGCGCTCCTGAACTATAGTGTTGTGTGTCACAGACACTGTTGGAACTTAAACTCCTCTCTGTCCATCCTTCCTTGATCTAGAAGGTCAAAGGTGTATAAAGACAACTGTCAACTGTAGCTGTGCTGGAAAAAATTCTCTTAATACGGAGATCAGCACTCATCTTACGGAGACCTTTGTAAAGCCCCAGCCATCACCCTCGAGTCACTGGAGGGATATGATAAAAGCAAGGGTCAAAGCAACAGTTTGGCTGCCCAGTGGTCTGCTGTGTTGTAGGATGTTTGTCTGCATTGACCCACCACATCCTTGAGCACAGGTGGACACGCAAACATCACAGGCTGTTACAACCTGTGCTGCTTTTGAGGCAGTTGTAGTGGCAATAGGTGCTGCAGCGGTGCTTCCCAGCACAGTCAGCTCAAGCTGGCGCAGCTGCCCAGAGGGTCCGTGTCCTCCCCCCAGCTCCACCACTGACTAGTTCACAGTGAGAGCCTCCGCAGTTGCTGCAGTGTTGCAAAGGGGTACAGCGTGAAGTACCATGAAAAAGCTAGCACAGCTTTTACATTGATATAGCCCAGGGGAGCCTGTTCAGCAGAGACGGGTCATTAGCTGGACGGTGTGCTCTGAAAAAACTGCCTGTTTTATCCTGGAACGCTGCGAGGGAGCTGCGGACAGAGCAGGGGCTTGGGAAATGCTCTGCTGTGATGTGAGTGATTTGGTGGGTTCTGTGTGCATCGAGTAACTAGGAAGGACATTGTCTATTCAAATCTTGTTTAAGTGATGTTTTGTCTCCTCTTTTGTGGTGCAAGAAACTGCCTCTGTTTAGTGAAGAAAACCTGTTTAATTGTAATACATTTACATGTTTTTCAGAATTGAGGCCTAAACCATGATAGAAGCAACAGAAACCCGATGCTTAAAAAAAACCCCAAACCACCTCGCTTTTAAAAAGCTGCCAATTAAGAGAAGAAAAACATCTATTTAGTTAATCGATCGATCAGATTCACATGGATTTTGGCCTTTCTAACTTTTCAAAGATGTCAACTTTTTGCTTATGAGAATCTGCTTGTTTGGTTTTCCTTGAGGGCTGGGGTGTCACAGAGAGGGCTATCATGTGTGGTGTGCTCCATGCTGAACTATTCTGAGAAAGCTTTCCGACCCAGGGCTACTCTTGATTTCTTTTCTTCTCTTTTCTTTTCTTGTCCAAATTTTCTGTAGTATGAAATATCACGGGAGCCTGAGGGCTTTAGGATGCAGAGGAGATACTAAGTGACCAGAAGGATGGACAACCACTGCAACAATGGGTCAGACCAAAGAGTTTCACAGCCTCTCACCAACGCAGTTACTTCAGCTGAAGAGACGACAAAGTCCATAACCCCAGATTCTCTGAAGATTTTCTACAGCAAGACCCCTGCTTGAAAGAGATCATGGACAACTCTCTGAAATAAGAGAACAATGAAGCAGAGGGTAGGGAGAAGAGGCAGACTTTTAAAAGAAATAACGGGCTCCAGTAAACAGTAGACTTCTTTCAGGAGGCCATACATTGGCAAGAGAGTGAGATACCACGATTTTAACTTTGCTGTTTTTCAGTTCTTCTGGAAGATGACCCAGATAGTATGTATGACACTGAAAAATGTCAGCACCCAGAGCTTTGCCTGTATTTGTGCTCACTCTGTTTCAGCTACAGGCAGCCTGCATGGCTTTGGGCAGACCAAAACTGTTCTTCATGAGAACCTAACCTGTTCCTCTTTACTGTATCAGGTACAGTTTTTTGCCTTCCTCAACCCCCCAGTATTTCCTGTCTGAAAGCACTCAGCTCAGATCTCTGCTGACATGCATTGTGTGAGACAATGGTACTTCTCTGACCTTTTATGCAGCCTTCCTTCCCAACACAATGACAAGAAACAATATCTTAAAACAAACACTGTTGTTCTCCATCTTGCACAACTACATTGATTTTGCATTCTCAGCTCCTGTGGAAAGTGCTTTTTTTTTTTTCTCCTCTTGCACTCTTTGTGTTTTGATTGAATGATCTTCTTTGTTTGTTTGTTTTTAATTTCTTACATACACTCAGTAAATCTGCCTGTAAAAGAATCCACATTTTACCATACTTTACTGTGCATTATCTATTGACTAGCATTAACATTTCCTTATATATATATATATATGCTTGCTCAAATATGTACATATATTTATAGGCTAAGTGCATTTAAAGCATCTTTTAAGCCCATGTTATATTTTTGTGTTCAATTTTTGTATATACAGATTTGCTTTTCCTATTAAACATTATTGTTTCTCAGTACTAAGCTGTTCTTTTGTTGCGGTCTAGCGGTGTAAGCAGGGGCCTTTTACCATTACAGAAACTATTTTATTTTAAAACTTGTGCAGAGTTTAGATGCAAGCGTGCACAGACTGACTGCATCAGCAACCAGCTTTCACTCAGACGTTCCAATCAGAAATCTTATTAAATCTTAATGAAGCTAAAATGTTTATTGTTTTAAGGCACTGATTTTCAGTGATGCTTTTGGTGGGAACTGGGTAGTTAGTGCAGCTGGGTCTGCTTTGAAAATGGTGGATGGGCTGCTCTCTGTGACGGCCGCTTTGTGCGTATGGGTCTGCTAATGTCACACAGCTGAAAAAAAAAGCGTGTTTCAGGTTAAATGACAAGTTTGGGGGGCAATGGTAGAGAGCACTGCATGTGGCTGTAGAGGTTACCAGGATGTGCATGCAGATGGGTTGTTCCAGTGCTCTCACTGGTCAAAACCAGCTCCCACTTGCCAGTTATGCGGCTGAAAACCGGGAACTAAACAGTCCTGATGTTTGTGATGTGGCTTCTCTAGCAAAGACAACAGACTCTGCTTTCTCCAAGCTGCGTGACATGAGCCATGGTTCAGAAGTAGCCTAGTGAGAAAAGGTGCAATTTACTCTCTGTTGTTTTCCTGGGTTTTCACTGTTTCTCTCCTCTGGTTGACCCCTGTCCCCGTTGCTGCTGTCACCCGGCTGCACAGTGCCGGTCGTTGGCAGGTGTCTGTAGGAGCCCAGGTTCTGGTGGCCACAGCCACTCTCTGCTGGCTGGGTGCATCTCAAGACGCACAAGGCAACCTTTACTCCATGCGAGCAGGGCTAGCCGGATTTAGCTGTTCGTGACACTTTATGCAAAGGCTGGTAGAGATTTGGTCTTATTTTCTTGCCTTTCCCTCTGAGAGTACTCACCCATGAGCAGCAAAGCAAGGCATGGTGGCTACCCTTAGCACAAGAGGCAGAGGGGCCCCATCCTTCCTCCAGCTAGAAGAGCCCTACAAGGGGGTCCAGTTCCCTTCCCCAACAGCTTCATCAATATATGCCCCCCGCTCCATGCCTGCTGCCCCCTTCTTTGTCTTCAAGCCCTGTGTGTCCCCACCACTCCCTGGGTGAAGGAGATGCTCCCTGCTTCTAATCCCTCTGCTAATTCCTTTCCTTTTCCCCTTTTTCCTGAATTTTCTCCAGCAAGAAAGGGTTCTGCTGCCAGCAGAACACTCCGGGGAGTTTGCACAGGTTGAGACACTGAAAAATGGGTGGGATACAGGCAGAAGAAATGGCAAAAAGTTATGAAGCTTGGTGTAGACTTCTACTTTGTCCAGCCAGCTGCTTTTTCTTGGACACCCCCTTCTCCCCTTCTTCGAATGGCAGACTGAAAGCTGGGGTTACGTGGAGTCTAATAAAAAGATTTCTCTATATCAAGAGTAACCGCCTGTGCATCACGGAGGTAGATTGCCTGGTTCCGTCAGCTTAGCGCAGAGGGTCCTTGGAATAGGTGTAACAGGAACCTGCTACAGAGGGACATGAAAAGGCTTTTGAGTGTTATCTCCTGTTCTTTCACAAAGCAATAGCGGTGGGAAATGCAGCTGAAAGCTGCACGATAAACAGAACAGAACGCAGTAAAACTTTATTGAGGGTGTGATATCTAGGCATGTTCTGTCATTGATAATAAATGCAGCAAAAAATAGTCAGGTGTTTGCGTCATTTAGCTGCAGAGGAATTTTCATTGCTCTAGTTCAAAGCTAATTTCTGCAATTGCAAACGGTTCTCCTTTAGCCTGTGCTGGGGAGGGGCTATCAGATAGTACTGTAAGTCTATTGCTCTTTAGCATTTCAAAGGCTGCTCCAGCTATTTTATCCGGACTGGAATTCTGTACTGAAAGGGCAAACTCTCAGATATTTCACTTCTGTTGGGCTATTAGCAATGCGTGATTCTGTTGGGAAATATGATCATGGAAAATAGCTCTCTGTGGTGTTTTACGACTGCTGCCACTTGGCTCAGCTGCCCGTCCTTCGAAATCCCACTAGGCAGGGGGAAGGGAGCTGAGTGCGACCCTCGCCCGTGGGTGGGAGAGAGGACCTGCCTGCAGGCCGGGTGAGAGGCTGCAGGGAACTGCCACAACTCGTTTCACATCCTAGGATCTCCCGTCCGTCTGCTCCCCGGAGATACA
The DNA here is from genome assembly GCA_013399095.1 of Psophia crepitans. NCBI lineage: Eukaryota > Metazoa > Chordata > Aves > Gruiformes > Psophiidae > Psophia > Psophia crepitans. Next base: position 18,592 of record VWZZ01000089.1, read on the forward strand.
GTGAATCCTGCTGGCACGTAACCTGCAGAGGATATGCCGCTCCAGTCTGCCGCCTACTTTTGTCCTGACCAAAAATTACACCAGAGAGACTGCTTGGCACAAGCACAGGGTGTACTGAAAAACGCTGAATGAGTTGGGCACAGAGGTTTGCACGGTTATAACCCATACATGTACGGGGCTATTGGGATCGCTCGAGTCACAAGCCGTTCTTCATTTACCTGGACACTCCTGAGTATATTCTAGCGGT
>VWZZ01000089.1:19157-29399 GCA_013399095.1 Psophia crepitans
GTTACAAACCGAGCATGACGCCATATGGTATGGAATACCCCTTTGGTCAGTTGGGGTCAGCTGCCCTGTCTGTCCCCTCCCAACTCCCCGCACACCCCCAGCCATCCCGCCTGCAGGGCGGGGCGAGAAGCAGCAAAGGCCTTGGCTCTGTGTGAGCATCGCTCAGCAACAGCAAAAACATCTCTGCACTATCAGCGCTGCTTCCAGCACAAACCCAAAACACAGCCCCATATTAGCTGCTATGAAGAAAATTAACTCTCTCTCTCAGCTGAAACCAGGACATGGATCTTGTACTGTTTGCACTGCTTATGCCTGTATCCAGCCTCAAAAATGAGACGTGAAACCCTGCAGCAAAGCCGAACATCCAAACCTGTGTGTGAAAGGCAGCGCTCTCAGGCCTGAAATCAGGAAGCATTTTGTATTTTTGTGGTTACCTGCTGGTGAAAACCACTCCTTGCTTCCTTTATGAGACTGTTTTTACATAGATCCTGCCTCTGATGTGCCAGGCTGGAGGCAAAACCAAGAGTGAGCAATGAAGGTAAAACACCATTGCAGAGCCAAGGGCTTGACTTTTCACTTCTTGTGTACATCCTTTGATGGCTCCTGGTTTTCAAGGTGAATGATAGTACTCCTTCCAACAGAAGGAACAGGGGTAAGGGAAAAGGAGCCTCTCCTCTAGCAAGAAACGCTCCCCTCCTTGCTAGGAACGGCTTCCCCAGCACGGGTAGCTTTTAGAGAAACTCAGGTGAGGGCTGAAGGGATTCAGACAGATGGCCCAGTGAACATAGAATCACAGAATGGTCTGAGTTGGAAGGGACCACAAGGATCATCTAGTTCCAACTTCCCCCTGCCATGGGCAGGAACACCCTCCACTAGCCCAGGTTGCCCAAAGCCCCATCCAGCCTGGCCTTGAACACTGCCAGGGACGGGGCCTCCAGAGCTTCTCTGGGCAACCTGTGCCAGGGCCTCACCACCCTCACATTTCTTCCTAATATCTAATCTTAATCTCCCCTCGTTACTTTAAACCCATTCCCCCTTGTCCTACAATACTCCCTGATAAACAAACAGCCCCCCTCCAGCTTTCCTGTAGGTCCCCTTTAGGTATTGGAAGGCCGCGATTAGGTCTCCCTGGAGCCTTCTCTTCTCCAGTCAGCTGAACAACCCCAGCTCCTGCAGCCTGTCCTTGTAGCAGAGGTCCTCCAGCCCTCTGATCAACTTTATGGCCTCCTCTAGGTTCGCTCTAGCAGCTCCATGTCTTTCCTATGCTGGGGACCCCAGAGCACCACTGTCCCTAGCTAATTTTGGGGAGACCACCTCGGCTTCATCCCAGGCTCAGGAGGGTTACTGGACCCTGCCACAACCAGGAACAGAGGATCCTGCTTGAAACTTGAGGTTCGTTATCCCAGGGCCACAAACCACAGAAAGGCAAGCGAGGCAAGCCTAGCGCTGCCTCATTCATCTGCTGCTCCTGCGAGAGGACTGTCATTTGTCAACTTTGGCAACTGCAAAGTCATCAGCTGCTGTTTTTTCCCACTTTCCCACCCTTCACCCTTTACTTTTTTTAGCCTAGTAATGTTTCCTCTCTCAAAGCCTTGTGTCTGGTGTTTGTGGATGGAGCAGCTTTGCTTATTAGAGGTTCCCAGGAGAATTAAATTGACTGCTCCCAGGTGTTGGGGTGTGAGCTGAAGATACTGATTTTTGCAGCAACTAGTCAAAAAAAAAATCCTCAAACCCAACCCTAAAAGCCAAAGTGGTCTAAGAACAGGGAAACCCATAAAACATGTCAGGTTACAATTACACAGGAAATAAATAGGGCTAAAAATAAGAATCTATTAATTGCCTTGCAAAGGATGCTCTAACTGCTGATGAAAGGCTGTTTAAAGATATCAAAGCCACAAAGGCAGCTGGGAAATCAGTGAGAATGCTGGTGACAAGGGGATAAAAGGGGCAGATGGGGATGATGAAGATGTGGCAGAGAAGCTCAGTGATTTCTTTGTGGCTGTTTTCTCAGCTGAAGCTGCTGGGGAGCTCCCCACATCCATCCCACTCTGCAGTGGGTCAGTCAGAGCAGTCGGAAATAAAAAGGTAACATGGAGTAAAGAGGCAGCAGGAGTAAGGAAAGTGAGTGCAGTAACTAGGTAACAGGAGTTAAGGTCAGATAGATAACGTGGTTGTTAATAAATGACCAGGGCCAGGTGGTGCTGATCCAGGGGACCCAAAGGAACAGTGCAGCCCAGCGGTACGGGGGCTGCGGTACCCAGCCGTGCTCAGCCAGCCCATCACACCCCATAGACTCACTGGGACGCACTGAGCCATCGCTGGTGAGTCTCTGAAGCCATTGACTTGGAGTAGCAGCCAAACACCCCCCAGAATCTGGGGGTACGCAAAGCTAAAGGAGGTCAGCATAAAGCAGACAGGAAAAAACTTGCTGTGATGGGGGTTGTGGATGCTGTGCCTGCAGGCTCAAAAAGAGATTAGGCAAACTCAAGGGTGCAAATGGATGACAGAGATGTACCTTCTAACAACACGATGAGAAAGTAGGGGTGCTGGAGGAAGGGGCTTTAAGAGGAGCCAGGCCCCCAAGATATCCCCTTCTGCTGCAGCCCCTGGAGCAGAGCCTGCGGCTGGATGGGCAGCCTGGGCTGGGGGGGACATTTCTCACCTTCTCAACTCATTGATCTGCTTTATTCAACAGCAGCAGAGGCTGAAAGGTGATGCCTGTGGTGTGCGTATGTAAAGTACCCCGCATGCCCTCGTCGTGCCCAGACTGTGCAGAGCAGGGTAGGGTGCTGTACTCTGCACTAGTTATGCAGAAGCAGCCTCGTAAAAGAAACAAGGGAAAATTTTTACAAGCAGGTAACTCAAGAAATGCAAAATGCTTCCTGCTTTTGAGCCCAAAAGGTGCTGCCTTTCACGTGCAAGCTCCAAAAAGCAACTTCTGGGAAGCAAAGTCTGTTACTTTCCTCTCCATAAAATGCAAACCAAGATCAACTGTTCCCACCCTCCCTCTGCTGGTGGAAGCAAAACAGCCTGTGAAGGAGCTGTGCATCACCTGCTTCTCTCTGTCCCCAAACCCCAGGCACTGTCCCCCACGGCTCCCACCAAGGTGGGTGACATCAGGAGGAGCAGAAAGAAAAAGTCTGCCCAGCTGCTGGCCCAAACATGCCAGAGATTTTCCCTGGGGAGCTGGGAGACTTGCAGAGCCAGATAAGGTGGAAAAGAGAAAATCGGGCACTGAGAAGAATAAGAAATTTTGCCCAGGACTCCAGAGAGGGCTGTGGAGGGTCTGACATTGCCTTTGGTGGGCACCTGTGGCAACCAAGCATCATCTTTGCTTTTTGTCTGGTCTGAACCATTAATACCTCTGGTGGCAGCCTGAGGAACGTTTGCCCCAGCTGGTTTCCCAGTTTGGTCACTGCTTTCGCCGTCGGTTTTCTAAAAAGACGTTATCAGCTTTCCAGAGTAGTCACATCTTGGTGGGGTGGGGAGGGCGAGGAAAGCTCTCGGCCCTCCTGAGACCGTTCCCCTAGACCCTTGCCGGTGCCAGTGCTGTGCTCTGTGCCCGCTGACGTGACCCTGGGTAAACATGAGGGAACCTCTGCCTCTCCTTTAGTCGTGGATATCCGGGTGGAGCTGGGCAAAGAAAGTCTGCCACATAAATGAGACTTTGGGAAAAAAATGTTGCTCCGTAGCCTTTTGTCCATAGAGATCCTTTTGTAGGGTAAATCAGCCAAAAAAATTAAAAGAAAAATTTTTTTTCATATCCAGGACAGTCATCAAATTCAAGAGGTTATTACAGCGCTAAGGCACCTAATTCCCTCTCAAGCAGAGGAATGTCTAAATTGGTGGCAATCAGGGGTCAAGTCCAGGCAGGTATTTCAGTGCCTAACTGGTACCGACATTAATGGGAATAAGGGTCCCTGGGGAGGAATTGTGGACCTGGGCCTGTAGATCACTCCTATAAATGAAACAGGGCTTGTGTTGCACATGTGTAACAGTACGTTATTATTCTTTTCAAAGCAAGGTCTTTCCTTGTAGACTTTTCATCATTTCTCAGCTGTTTTGTTCTTCCAAGGTTGGTGTGAACAGATTCTGCAGTGAGCTCATGCTGGGCAGAAACCATTTGCCAGAAAAATAAGCAAAAAAACAGACTTCAGTGATTTATTTCAAATAGTGATTCAACAGCCAAGCGTCAAGTGAGATTTTAAAAAGCTGCGTGGGGCATTGGGAGGCCCAGACTGCACAGATCCAGGATGAATTTCCTGGAAAGCCGTTTGTACCTCCCGAGCACTCTGCTCGCCCGGGCGTTGGGGTTGGGGCTTTCACTCCAGTGGGAATTTTGCTGCTGGAGATTTGAGTGGGGCCGAGCCTAGCTGGCTCTACCTGCTGACGTATTAAATCATATTACACGGTGCTTCCCCGCATGCACCCATACAAAGGGAATCGCTTTGGGCTTAGTGCTCCACGTGGGTTTCACGAGAAACCCTCTGCTAGATGCACCCAGTAGATGCTCCTGGCTTTTGTGGCTCTCCGTTAGTCCTCATCAAAATGGATCCAGCTCATCCGAGGCAAGATGTGCAGGAAGAGAGAATATTTCTCAGTACATCATGCAAGGAGTACGGATGGAGCCCTCAGGCCAGCAAACCCTCCTCCCGCTCCCTCCTCCCTGCGAGCTGATGGAGTCCCTGGCCACGAGATGGAGCTGGCTCTTTGCAGTTCCAGGAGAAGCCACAGGAAAGGCAAAACCTTTTCATGAGCACATTTTATGTTGGGGTTAGCCATTAACAGGCACCAGAGGCAGGTTTCCATCGAGCCGCTAATTTTTAACCCTCTCCTGTGTCACAGCCTTGTGCACCCCCATGCCCGTCCCTGTGATGGCACACTACTTAACTCGGGGGATCAGAGCATATTTTTTGGGGTGGCCCATGGCTAGAGGCATCCAGCACCCATTTCGGATCAGCACACCAGTGAGCCCCTCCTGAAAATAGCCTCTCAGGCAGCCAAGTGCCCCCCCAGCCAACTCCGGGAGCTGTGTGAACACCAAAACTTGCCAGCTTTGGTCTGGCTCCATCGCCACTGCTTGAAGGACTCGTCTTTATGCACCTTAGGGGCACAAGGAAAATCTCCTTTGTGTACCACCCTTGCTTTCGAGTCCAGCAGCTCCAGGCATGGACTTGCACAGAGATTTATTCTGAACCCTGTCTTTTTTCTTGCAGGAGAGAGACAAAACTTGGCAAGAAGATTTGAGGTGCCGTTCCCTGCTTCCCAGCATTGTTGCAATGCTTCCCCTCAGCAGGTAGGGAGTGGTAGTGTTGTTCTTAAGTAGCTGAGAACAGAGGTTGATCCTTAGAGGCTAAAAATAGATATTTTTATATCTATTTTTATAGCAGGCAGCAGCAATATGAACTTTGTCTTTAGCCAGAGGATAGCACATACTGGTTAAGAAATGATGAAATTCATGATTGTCATTTTTTGGCATGTGATTGTTGCTTATTACTGACATGGGTTTTGTACGACTTAGAATTTGTTTGTAGCTTCCACAGAAAAAGCAGGAGACAAGTTTTTTCCGTGGCTGTGAAGGCCCCAGGGCTTGTGGTCTGGCTTGGAGGGGAGGCGGCATGGGGACGGCAAAGCCACACGGTGCCCATAGTGTGTGTGTCTGTGCTCCTGCTTCCCACACAGCAAACAGCACGGTGAGGAACTGGAAAGGAAGAGAAAGTGTTTTCCTAGTACAAGAACTGTTTGTAACATGATGGAGGTCCCCAAGGTTCAAACAAGTTTGCCTTCTATTTCATACCCCTGATCCTACCCTTCAGCTTGACCCCAGCTCCTCCCAAAACTGCTTGTTATTAAAACCATGAATCAACCCAGCTTGATCATCATCTAATTTCCTGTTTTTCCCATCTTCTGTTGCATGAAGAGCTGCTTGGACCAAAAGTCCGAGGAATGTTCAGGACCTGCTGTGTGCCAGAGGTGCCCAAGGCCAGGCTGCATCTGAATTCCCCTTCCAGTCATCACTGGCTTCATTGGGACTTCTGGAAATGGGTAATCTCACCTGCCTTGGCGGGTCCTTCTGGCACATGATAAAGCTGTGCTTCAGATCCTGAGGCACTGATTCACTGCTCATACAGTGGCTGAATGAGTTATATCCAACAAGGAGGTACATCTAGTCGGAAGGTGTCTTTTCCAGCTGGGGCTGCTAGTAAGTAGGAACCCTAAGCTTATGCCACAGGGTCTAGAAACAGGAGAAAGTCCCAGATGTCCTGGGATTTTACTGCAGGATCAAGGCGATAGCTTGTGAAGCATCAAGGTAGAGGTAGATTGTCACCCTGAAACGGGCTGTGGCCATGGGCTGGGGCTCTGGGACGGGCATTTTGCTTGACTGGTACAGAAAGAGGAGTCAGCATCGAAAATCTAGAATGTCTTCAGCACCGTGGCAGACATCTAGACATGACTCAAATGCTTTTATCCACCCTTCCTGCCATGAGGAAGACATGACAATGAAAACCTATCTTTAAAACACTTAAAGTACCTCTGATAAAGCATTTTATTTGTTTTGACTGATAATGAAATAGTCAAAGTTCTAATCTAAATTGCATCGCTTGCAAATGCATACCTAGGTCAGATACACTGGGTTTATGTTCTGCTTTGACCAGAGCTTTAAAATGTAAGTGATAAATGCAAGCACAAAGATTGGGTCTTTCCAGCCCGGGGGTTTTCCTCTCTCTGTTCCAGCAGAACTGTGCAATGATACTCAAAACCCAAGTTCAAGGGCATCTGTGGCACCTAAATACTTGAAGGAACCTGAGGGATCTCAGTCCGATGGACTAAGTGATCCTCAAGGATGGCATTTTGTAGACAGAAGACATGATGTTCAAGAGAGAGAAGACACAGGCAGCAGTGATGGCTGTTCCTGGATATCAAGAGTGACTTTCTTGCAGGTCATCCTTTCACAATTTTCAGGTGATAGGGTACTTCTTTGGGATCCCATCCCAAAATCATGGTGCTGCCCCAAACTCATTTCTGCTGATTGGTATGATCCCTTTGTCCTCAATAACCTTGTTAACAGATGGGTACTAAACGCTTTCTTTCTCAGTCTCTTATTCAGGGACTGAATCCCAGGAGGAAGAAGGGTTCATCTGGTTTTGTACATGAAGGCAATCATCTTTTCAGGCATCTATTGTCACCCTATCCCTGACTCCAGAAAAGCAGCCAGCACACATCTGTCCAGCACCCTCCCCATGGTAAGCGGGAAGGTTTAATACAAACACTCTCTCTGGGGATGTCATTTCAGGCCACACATTGCTTCTGATGATGTTTCAATTCTTGGTCTGCGGCTGACCTCAGGGACACAAGGCTGCCTGCTCGCTCCAGAGCTGAGCTGCCCACCCCAAGGTGGGTACATTCCCTGCATTCAACCAGAGGAGGCTCAGGGCAGACCTTGTTGCCCTCTACAACTACCTGAAAGGAAGTTGTGGCGAGCTGGAGGTCGGCCTCTTCTCACAGATAACTAGTGACAGGACAAGGGGGAACGGCTGCAAGTTGCGCCAGGGGAGGTTCAGGTTGGAGATGAGGAGAAATTTCTTCTCGGAAAGGGTGGTCAGGCATTGGAACGGGTTGCCCAGGGAGGTGGTGGAGTCACCGTCTCTGCGGGTGTTTAAAGAAAGGTTGGATGTGGTACTTAGGGAAGTGGTTTAGTGGGTAATAGGTGGTGGGGGGACAGTTGGACTAGATGATCCTTAAGGTGTCTTCCAACCTTAATGATTCTATGATGTTCAACCCCTGCAAAGTCTCCCTTTTGAGGTTACAGATGCTCACTTGGTCTTTACAACAATTACATCCCCTTTTGCTGCTACAGCTGGGGAAAAGAGCGCAGTGCTGGCTTCGGAGAAGGCTATTAATGTTCTCATCAGGGAAGCTGTGGCACTTCCTACCGTGCAGCTCTGCAGGGTCTTTCCCTGTAGTCTGTGGGTCAGCGGTGGTCTACTGGAATGAGGTATGTGACTGGTGAATCTGAGGCACCTTCACAGGGTTTTTCTTGATAAATATGATGGTAAGGGTACGGGACTGATAGCAGATGTTGTGTACTGACAACAGCCTGTGGCTCAAAAAAGTGTAGCAGCAGCTCCTGACCTTCTCCCTTCTCCCAGGGGTTTCTCATGGGGGCTGCGCAGTGAGGTCAGCCTGGGCACGGCCCTGGGCAATGTCTCAGGGCCCACAGAAAGCGAGGGCAGGCACTCGACCTCGGCTGAGCCCGGCTAAATATAACTGGGGACGGGTGAGCTCCTACGCCTCACCTGGTTCTGGTCCTACGGCAGTACATTCCTTCTGAACATCATCCCCCTCTTCCTCAAATCCTCTTCTCTGCTGCTTGAGATGCTACAGTTGAGTCTCATAAGGTGGTTTTCTCCCCTCCAGGTAGTTTCATCCTCCCATGACCCTGCTTTTCCTTTCTCCCTCTTGTTCCTTCACCACTTGCCCCTGTGCAGCCACTCCTTCCCCCCAGCACTGCCCGGGTGGCATGGCAGGACACGGGGACGAGGGACTAGAGCTGAGGGACGTTGCAGGTCTCCCTGCTCCTCTGACCCAGGTAATTAAAGCTCTCACACACGAGTGTATCTATGTACATTTGCACACGTGGTTGTGTCCCAGGATACTCGGGCATGGCCAGAAAATCTGAGGAGCGACTTTTAGATCTACATGGTGTTTTTCTAGGCACAAAGGGTCACATCAGTTATTTTAGCTCATGCAAAAGTAGAATCTGCATTTAATTTTCTTTCTCTTCACAGAAATACCAAAAATACACCACAGCAGAATAACCCGCTTGAAGTCCTCACGCACCACATCTTCCATTTCCAGGTCAGTCACAACGTGGCCAATATTAATTTTATTACTAATGAAGGGTGATGGCACGCACCTTATTGCGCTCGTGGGGTAAGAGGGATCACAGAGGCTGCCCCTGGTCCATGCATAGCCGACAGCTCCAGGGCAGCCCGTAGGTCACAGCCTGGCCCACGTACCGCATTCCTACCACAGCAGGGGGTTTTGGTGAGGCATTTAGTGATGTTTCTGCACTGGTTACCCGCTGGGATGCTCCTACAGCCGCACCAGCGCCTACTCTGATGGAGCAGTACCAGAACAGTGAAAACTTGTGTAGGTGGGTGTTTCCTAACAACCACTTTAAACCCTCATCTGGTGTCTCCCAGGGTATGGAGAGGCTGATGAAACCAGCGAGGTTTGTCAAAGCAGCATGAGAAATCAGCTGAAATAAGGGGGAATTTTGTCAGGTGGCATTACAGTTAATCGCTTCGTTCTGAGAATGGCAACGCAAAATACTGGATGCGGGGCGTGTGTTTTAAGCAAAATCTAACGGTGAGATCTAGGAGACACTGTAAGTGGCGCGAAGGACTGCAGGCCACGGGTGGTTAGCTGTTACCATAAATTGCCTTTAAAATCAGTGATCACCTCCATGGTTGATTTATGATTTCTTTTAAAAACCGCAGCAAACAGAAAGCTCCCCAGCAACCCAAACACCATCATAAACCTGCTGTTTCCTTTAGATCTGAACCGTTGATGTGCCATGGCGCCAGGGACAGGCGGTGGGCGCGCGGACGGTGCCCCAAAGCCGGCAGGCAGGGCAGCGCTGCCCGGGTGCCCTTGCCCGGGGAGCCCTTGCACAGGCGGACGCAGATTGTTTGCACAGGGGAGAATCCCTGAAGCAGGGAAATGCCGTGCGTGTGTGTGGGCACTGACCCGTGGGGACGGTGCCTGTGGGTACACACGTGTGTGAGTCTGCGCGCACTGCACGGCTGTGTGCATGCGTCCGGGTGTGCCTGCGCATATGCTTCTCCGTGCCTGTGCGTGCATCCGTGTGCAGGTTTGGGCATGTATGTACGCGGGCGTGTGCGCGTATGAAACGTGCACGCGTGTACACATGCGATGCGGGCTTGCACACGCGGCTGTGCACGTACACGTGTGTGTACATGAAGGTGGGCGTGTGTGCAGCTGCGGGGCGTGTGAGTGTCCCTGTGCACACGCATCCCCGCGTGTGCCCGCTCCGCGCCCGCGGGGGACGGGGTTACGCCTCCCTGCGCGGCGCGGCGGGGCGGGGAAGTGGCAGCGGAGCGGCGGGAGCGGGACGGACACACCGACACACCCTCAAACGCGTCCCGTCCCGCCGCGAAGCGCAGAGCGGAGCGCGGCCCCCGCCGCCCCCGGGGCAGCTCCGCGGCGCCGCCCCCC
>VWZZ01000089.1:29694-114074 GCA_013399095.1 Psophia crepitans
GCCGGGTCTCTGCCCCCCTGCCCCGTGGGGGCGGCCGGTGCCGGGGCTCTCTGCGCTTCCCCCGCCGGCCCTGGGCCCTCCGGGCGCCGCGCTGGGGGCTGCGCCCCGCGTCGTCCCCCCCGCCCCCCGGTTGTGGCGCGGTGGGGACCAGCGCTCCAGCAGCGCTCTTGCCCAAGAGCTCCGTGCCCAAGAGCGTGGAGCTGCTGTATATACAGCTCGCTCTCTATATGCACACTTTGATGGAACCAGCTATGATCACTAATATTCAGGGAAGAGCACTCCCCTGGGATGTTTGCCCGAGCAGTGTGTATTAATTGACTGGATGAAGAACAGCACCATAAAGCCACAGGCACTTGCTCTGCCAGGGACTGATCTTCGCGCTCTCGCCTTGTATCGCTGCCCCGCGTCCGCGCTGTGCCCGGGGAGCGGTCCTTGTCCCAGGCAGGGATGCTCTCCCGGCTCCTGGACCGCTCGGAGGCTGTGGTGCGGTTCGTGACTCTGCTCCGGCAGCCCTGGAAATGGGGTTTCTCTCCTCTCTGAGCGCTTGGCAAAACTTTTTACAGAAAGGGAGCCCGCAAAATGCCTGGGTCCACCAGTCTGGTACTAACTCTCAGTCCTGAATGTTTTAATGAGTTATCTTAACAAGAGGCTCATCTTACAGAGTGGGGAGGCACGCGACTGCAAAAAGTGCTGAAGAGGTTTTCATCGGTTTATTTATTTATTTAGTGGGTCTGATCCTTAGAACTGAGGATTTAATAGTGCAGCAGACCGTCTCAGGCATGAGGCTGGTTTTGCATGCCTATTGAAAGCATAAATAATTATTTTTTTTTTCACCCTTAGCTGGATAAAGAATAAAGTACATCAGGTTTTCTTCTTTTTTTTTCTTTTTTTTTTTTTTTTCCATTCCCCCAGCAAGCCAGTACATTCATCTGAGTTTGAGGAGCTGCCCAAACTAGGATTTCTTGCAGAACAGGTTTAAAATGAGGTCTGATTGCCTGAAGCATCTTTGAGTAAATTTGTTGAGTACCTTTCCTGAGAGTTTCCTATCTTGCCGTGCATCAGTAGGTTGATGTATCAAAATTTCAGCTGTCCGGTGGGATGCGCTATCTTCCTCTGCTTTTTTGGGCTCTTGTCTCAGCCTGAGGGAAGGATATTGCTTGGAGATGCTCTTTGTGCCTGCAGGACACTGCTCTGCCAAAGGAAATAAGGTCCAGGGCTCAGGAGTCAGTGTGAAGGACCGTATGTGGGGTGTGGAACTCAGCGGTCCAAGGGGGGGTGGATTATTTTCCTCCAGAGTAATCCCAACTAAATCCTGGATGGAATTTTCCCCATTATGAGAGGTTTAGTTGAAGTTTACAAGTGTTTTCATTAAATATATCAGAACCAAGGAACAGACTGAGTTTCTTCCAGTCTTACCTGGTGACTTGCCCCAGCATCTGGAAGGACCTGGAATAACGTGAGCATCTTCAGGTCCTTCCTCCGCCAGGTTCAGGAAAGGCTGCGCTGAATCAAACACCGCAAAGACTTGCATCTGGAAAATCCTGTGTGTTTTCACTCCAGTTCAGAAAGCTCAGGTTTCAGTACAAAATCAGAGGGCTTCACAAAGCTCTGTTTTCACAACAATGCTGGAAACGGTTTGGTTTTGCTCCAAAGTGGAAAGAAAAGCATACTTGAAAACTTCAAAAGCTGCCACCGAGAGGGAAGTCACCCCATGGCCGGCCGCAGGACTGTGGACTGCTTTGGTCATGGCACCCGGTGGAAGGAAGAGACCTTGGGTTTTCGTTCAATTGCCATTACTAAGTAAACTCTCAAAAATCCAGCAGTCAGGAGTGGCAGTAAATATTACCCTATTTCCAGGCAGGCGGGCGAGTGAAGCCGTGGGAGAGCCGGCGCTGGGTAGCCAGGATACGACCGCACGTGTTTGCTTTCTAAAGCCCGTTAGTTTTGCTGTGTTGCCCTGCGCACCACTACCAGAGCAGCAGCTTGTGAGGAAAAGCTTTCAGCTGTGTTGTAGGGTTTGGAAATGCAAGTGTTAATCCCTGTGTAAGTTGTAACTCAGTCGAACAAGTTACATTTTACTTGATATTACATATTTATGTTCTGAGCTCTTGCAGCCTCCAGGAGCTGGAGTGTAACTTCTGAATGTGAACAGGGACTGAACCGCCTGGGTATGTGGTAATGGCCAGTGAAAAAAAAAAAACAACCCCAAACCTAAGAAGGCTCTTGTTCAGCATGAATGAGCCCAAGCAGCCTGCCTGAATGAGAGCCATAGAGAAAGTCCGGGGCTCGGTGCTCCCGGGTTAGAGTTAACCACCTTGCGGGCAGCAGAGACCCGTCAGCGCGGGGCTCTGACGCGGTCATGCCTCGGCGGTGGCCGAGAGCTACTGACGGGACCTACTTATCCTCTTTTTGCTTTTAGCCTAGGGCGTGCTAAATTTTTCTCCAGCTGTCCAGCTTGATTCACTGCTTCCTGTGCTCGCAGCCCAGCCCTGTACGGGAGCGACCCAGGCAGCCACCGCTTGTCGTTCTTCGGTGAAATATTCATGTGGGGTACAGCTAAAATCCCTGTTCCAAAGCTCTTGGGGCAGAAAGTTCTCGGGACAGGAGACAGCTCTGTGTGGCTCTTCAGCAGCCGTCGGCAAGTCTGGGCAGTGGGCAGGTTGTACCCAGCAGCAGCGTGGTGCGGTGGCGTCTGCAGATTGTACCCAGCAGCAGCGTGGTGCGGTGGCGTCTGCAGATGCAACTGGCTGAAAATAGAGGCCTGACAATGCTTTTATTGACATTTGGGATGGAAAAAATAGCAAACTCAGAGTTTGGGCCGGAGGCATTTCGTTNTGGTGCGGTGGCGTCTGCAGGTTGTACCCAGCAGCAGCGTGGTGCGGTGGCGTCTGCAGATGCAACTGGCTGAAAATAGAGGCCTGACAATGCTTTTATTGACATTTGGGATGGAAAAAATAGCAAACTCAGAGTTTGGGCCGGAGGCATTTCGTTTGGAGGGTGCAGCCTCTGTGCTGAATCCTCGGTTGAAGGTTTGTTTAATCAGTTATTGACAGCAGAGGTTAATAGCTGCACGCAGGGGAGCTGGGGCATCGGTGGTACTGAAGGGCACGTTCACAGCCACAGGCACGCTTAAACAAGCTGCTGCATTCAGAGCCGGTACGATTGATGTTTGCTTCAGCTTAACTTGTGTGGTTCCACTTTATTTTTAAAACCCGAAGCCTAAATCGTAGATTTTTGCAAGCGAAACTCTCTCGGTACCCCTTGTGCTGCTGGACACCAGCGATCTGGGAGCAAAGAGCATCGCCGCTACTCTGGTTGCTGTTGCCTCGGTGGGTGCAGAGCTCCTGCCGGTGGTGCGGGCAGGGAGAGCCCTCGGCTGTGACGTGGTGTCCTCTGTCCCGGCCAGCCTTGGACGTGCCCCAGTGCAAACACACTGCCCGGTTTAACCTGGATATCCTGTGGAAATGACTCCCGTAATAAATTAAAGTAATTTAGTGTGACATGAGTCTACTATGGAGGTCACCCGTGTGGAAGGGAAAAATAAGTATCTTCCAACGCTGCTTGAAGATGAAAATTTTGGGGAGAGGGTCCCCATATATTCAGTTGGAAAAATTGATAAGATGTGCATAGTGTGACTTTAAGAGTCAGAATTACGGTGGGATTTTGGACAGCCACCCCCATATTTCAGGCTGGTCAAACAACTATTGCCATCTGTCCACAGTGATGGAAGTATTTCCTTAGGAAAATGAATAGATGAACTCTTTGATGAGCCAGAAACCACTGAAAAAGAGGGAAGTAAAATCATGAGAGTCTTATTTTGGTGGTTCTCAGCCCCCTAAAACCAGTTTCTATCCTTTTCATTTTTCCTGGGGAAGGAGAAGAAAACAAAAGCTGCTTATAGGTGTTTTGGGTTTATGTGGCAGGGTTCTAGCAGCTTCTTGCAGAAGCCACTACCCCTGTGGCCCCCCCAGCTACCAAAACCTTGCCGCACAAACCCAAAACAACAGGTTTGTTCCTTCTCCAGCCTTTTAAAGTCCTGGAAGATTCTTTGTTCCTGCCAGTTTTTGAACTTAGAGTATGTTTGACGTGAAGAATATCTCAGGAAACCCCCAAGCACTGTTCTGGAGTCACTCATCCTGCTCTGTCATTTTGTCTTGCTGAAGGTCTCAATCTGTGCACGAGTGGAAGTGCCACATCCTGCGAAGAGTGTCTCCTCATCCATCCCAAGTGTGCCTGGTGCTCCAAGGAGGTAGGTGGGCAGACCTCGTTTGCCTTGCATGAATTTTGTAGCAGAGAAAGGGAGCTATTCCCCCCCCTCGCCTGTTCCTGACACCATCCCGTGCCAGAAGGGGGGGGTGGGAGCAGTGGGGACTCCCATGCCAAGCATGTTTTGTGTGTATGTGACTCTCCAGCTCTTTGACACCGTAGGAAATAAGTCTCTGACCCTGCTGGCCTCTGCACACCCTCAACAGAGCAGCACTGTTCTTCTGTCCTTCAATTACCTTCTTGTTCTCGGTGGGTGCTGGATCCCTGCATGGGCTCTGTGTTGCAGGGAGCCTTGTTTGAAAGCGGTCTCCCTAAAAAGCCCCAAGCCCCCAACTGGTGTCCTGCTACGTGTTCCTTGCTGCGTGGCCTGGCATGGCACGAGGTCTTTGTCTGTAACAAAGATAATTCTCCTTTCTGACTCTATTGTGTCATTTTGGGAGCCAACCCACGCTTCTGGCATCCGCGCCGTGCCGTGGCAATGAGTTACACAGCTTAACTGTGCGCTTCGGGGTGAAAACGCACCCTTCTGTTGGTGCTGAAGCTCCTCGCCCATAATTTAATTGGGCCTCCTCAGTTTCTGTGAAATTGCAAATATCTTTCCCTGCTCCCTAAGGACTGCTCATGAGTTTAGATATGTAATTGTGGCCTTCCAGTGCCTAAAGGGGCCTACAGGAAAGCTGGCGAGGGGCTGTTTGTTTATCAGGGAGTGCAGTGACAGGACAAGGCGTAATGCATTTAAACTGAAAGAGGGAAGACTTAGGTTAGACATTAAGAAAAAATATTTTCCTATGAGGCCAGTAAGGCACTGGAACAGGTTGCCCAGAGAAGCTGTGGAGGCCCGATCCCTGGCAGTGTTCAAGGCCAGGTTGGATGGGGCTTTGGGCAACCTGGGCTAGTGGAGGGTGTCCCTGCCCATGGCAGGGGGGTGGAACTAGGGGGTCTGTGAGGTCCCTTCCAACCCAAACCATTCTATGATTCTATCTTTATATATATCCATCTCTTATCAAATATACAGCTTATCGCATAGACTTGTGATTTCTAGAGAACAAGTTGTGTCAAAGACCTATAACATCCGATGCATAGATAGCTGTTGTCCACTTAGTGCCTGCATCTGTTGTAAGTGTTTAAGAGAGAAATAAGGATGCTTACAGATACAGGGAAGGACCCTGCCTACTTGCAGGTGTGGATGCTGTGCCAGGAACCAGCTTTGGGCTGTGAGAAACCCTGGAGTGGTGCATGATCTTGAACCTCTCGATGGGCACGGCCAGGAACGATGCTTTCCTGTCCCCTGCTGACCCTTTTTCCAGACAGTGTGTCTGTCTGGGTCCTGTTTTGGGGGAGGCAAGCTGTGGGGTTGAGCACACACTTCACCTTCCAGCTATAGCTGGTGATGCTGAGCTGAGGCTGCAGGTGCTGCCCATGTGCTCCTCTGCTGCTCCTGTCCCTCCTCCCACCAGCCCTGCCTGGGGCAGCTGCTGCTCCTCGGGGCGGAGGATGGAGATGAGGATAGGGTGAGGGAGGCCCCTGAGCCCCATGGGTCATCCCTGTCTCTGGAGGTACCCTGGCTGCTGGCTCTCCACATCTATTTTACTGGGTTTTCAGTTACTTGTAGGCACAGCCACAGCTCTCCAAGGAAAACCTCCTAACACTCCTAACTCCGTGCTCCCTGACAGCATAATAGCTTTCATGGGTTTTTTCCCAGCAAGGCGAATGGTGTGCAGAAGGGAAAGGGTGAAGCAATAGATCCTGCTTTTGAGACATCTTGTAAACAGCTGTAAGAGCTCCTCTTCCAGCCAGCTAATCTGTGGTGGTGAGACTGGATCCAGGAATGCTGGCTATGGAGTTCTGGGTACCCAATAGCTTGCTTTTTTTGGTTGGTTTTTTTTGTGTTGGGTTTTTTGTTTTGTTTTTTTTTGTTTTTTTTTAATCTTGGCCTCAAAATACAACTTTTTGCAAAGTGCTGCCAGTAGAAACGTTTATCTGGTGGTCGCTGTGACCACTAATTGCAGCCCATGGGACTGGCAACCTGGCTCTTACCTTGCAAACAGGAGAGTTACAAAAAAAAAATAACCCCTAAATGGACTGGAGGGGCCAAGAAGGAAGACGGGTGTTTACCGGGAAGTGCTGTAATACTTCCTGATCTTTAACCTTTAGCTATTTAAAAATACATTTCAAGGTGTTTCGTGCCAAGTGCTACGTGTTTAAAAGCTGCTGTCCCCATAACACGTTGCATGCTGAAACTCAGTGAGTTCTTACTCTAATTCTGTATTTTTGTTAGAATGTACCGTTTGAAACTAATTGTTTCTCTTTAACTGAGATCGTCAGGTCAGGTCATGAAATTGAGAAAGATAGCTAGAGGTTTTCGACTTCAGAATTTTAAAAGTAATATTATAAACTTAATATCTGCTTTCCTTGCGTTGCCGTTTTACCACCTTATTCCCTTGCCCTCTGCCACAGTCTAATCAGGAGCACTTATTAAATTGCTTTTAGTCTGTTTTCCTTCTCTATCTCCATTAGCTGTCACTCGCTGTGTATGTTGCCCGGGAGCGTATATGCCAGTCAAATTCTACAGGTCTGTGGCTGTTTAAAGTATCAAGGCTAAGATCTTGGAGGGGTTTCCACAGACACTCGTTATGTTGTGGCAGAAACACGATCAGCTGATGAGTGTGTGTTTTCTGCTCCCTCTGCATTTACTGAACGGGTTTGGGAGCAAACTGGGTCAGCCGCCATCACCTCTGTAGGCAACAAGTAATAATTTCGTCAGGAAGTATAGATAGTAGAAGTGTCTATATATAATATAATATATATGTATTATATATACAGGAAGTGTAGGCATGTCTATAATATGTATAGTGCATATATATACCCCAAATATATATATTATTATACCTTCCTGTGTATGTATACCTTCTTATATATGATACTCCTCCCTTTGGAGTTTAACATCCGTCGGTGGTGCCATCATACCTGTTTATCCTGCTGGATGCCTGGCAGTGCCAATCCTGTGAGGGACAGCCCAGCTGTGGAGAGGAGCACTACAGGCAGGACAGCGATGCTATTTCCGGGAGATGACCACGGTTCACACAACCTCCTGCAGTGTTGCATCCCCCTCCATCACCCTCTGCACTCCTGGATCCAGGCTCTGACTGCAGAGGAGCAGAACGTCTGGAGTGCTCGTGGGCTGTGATTCGGGGTTAGGAGTGTGTGAAAGCAATTCTGCGGATACAAGGAGCCCTATCCCCATGGCTTTCCAAGTGGGATAATGTTCCTTGTGTTTATATTGCCTTGAACTGTGAGGGTAAGAGCGTGCGTATAGATGGACACTTACAGCAGTGCAGTCAACATGCTATAAATTTATAATTACCACCTCCTAACCTGTTAGTACAGGGTCCATCACGTCCCCTTGGCTTGAATCAGCCTCTATTCACTTCTGCTTGTGTTGAGCATCTCTGCTCCCATCAGAAAGGGTGATGATGGATGAGCTGATGATAGCAGCTTCTGGTATCCGGCAGCTCTGGAGGCCCCAGGGGCTGCTGAGCTAACCGCAACTCTTTGGGCTGTTGGAAATTTGGAAGTAGACATCAATAATGTTGGCTCACGGAAGAGTACCTTGAAAGGCAGGACTTAAATGGGGTCATCTGTTTAAGTGGTACTTAAAAGAGCAAGTACATATGTGTGGCCTTAACCATTGCCTGAGCGTGCCTTGAAGCAAGGCTGTCTGAGGGAAATATGTGACTCTTGGGTGACAAGAGATTGCTGCAGCCTTTCCATCCATGCTGGAATCTGAGGAGATTCCTCAACTTCTCCTGCAAGCTCCAGAAGAAGCTGGCAATGAGTAGAAATTGCTGACATGCTGCTGGTGAAAGACTCTGGCTGGAAACTGCACGCCGGCCCATGGGGGGGTTGTGATTCCTGCGGCGGCAGCCTGGATTTCAGGGCTGGGAGAGGAGGGTGCTCGCTGATTTTTTGCAGTGGCATCAGGTTGCCCAGGCTCAGCAGGGCTCAGCGGGTTTGCTGGGGAGAGCAGGGGCCTCTGGAAGCGGCTTCAGCACTGTCCTCTGAGCTGCCCATTGGGGTATGATAGATGGGATAAATCAACCTGTAGCGATTGCTGGGGGGCTGCTTTCCAAAAGAGCCTTTGGGAACACCGGTACTGGGGGGGGGAGGTGGGAAAATGATGTAATTCTGTTGCTGTTATCTTCTGTTTACTGCTGTGGAGAGCAGCACACCCGTGTGCAGAGGTCTCATACCGTGTGCTCGTCTTCTTTGTTAGGTGTGTGTACGCTGTGTGTTCATCCATGCATTACCTATGTGAATGCATTTGTATATGTACATGCCAAATAGAGATGCACATTAATTACATTAATTAGACTAAATTTCCTTTTTGACTAATGGAACTGAAATTTCCCCAGTGGCACCCTCTGTTTTTCACCAGGTTGCTTGTACCTCGTCCTCTCCCATCTCAGGAATGTGTGACTGGAGAATGTGGAAAGGAAATCAAGGATGTTCCTAGATGGAACACGTCATTTTTATTTTTTTTTTAATTGAGAAAGCAGGCATATTTCAGACTGAATTAATGCAGAACTGGACTGATTAAAGCAAAAAATGGGAGGGACATGTCTAGTCAGGAGTTAGATGTAGTTGGTTTGATACAGTCAGTGCTGTTTCCATTTTTATGGCACGAACCGAGCAATTTGTCTTGAAACTGTCAAACTGATGAGCATGTAATTGTCACACTGTTGTCTCCATTCACTTCTGGCTGCTTGCATCCATTTGCTTTTGTGAGCTTGTTAGTGCAGAGGCCGGACCGCAAAGTGCCCACCGGGCTGTGAGCAGCCAGCGTTACTAACGAGGGCTCGGTGGGATCTTCCTGAGCTGATGCTTTTCTGTGGTGTGGAGCAATGCTTGGGGCAGTTCCTGCTTGCTGTGGGCTACCTGCTACATTTCTTGCTGAAGCAGGTCTGCAGGCAGATGGTTGGCCTGTATTTGGGCACACTGAATTGCTTAACCAACCTCAAGGTGTCCCCTACTCAGGGGAGATGGGGGTTTGAACTGGCATGCCATGTCTAGGACGGTGTGGGGCTGCCTTTCAGCTTGGTTGCTCATTAATTGTTTGGGCCTGTGCGATAGCCTTTACTCCTCAAATCTTCTCATCCTTTTTTTCCTTTCATTTAACCTCCGGGAGCCTTGATTTTTTGTGTCGCAGAAGACTGTGCTGAGTTGGATGGTACCTGGCAGCCACAGTTTTGGCTTTGGGTTTTGTCCTGTGGGTGCACGCGAGGTGTGCTTGCAGGGTGCTGTGGCCATTGCTGGGGCTTTCCCGAGGCCACTGTCACTCCCCTGCTCAGTGTCACCCTACCTGGGTTAGAAACCAAAGCAGAAGTAGGGATTGGTCCTGCAGCCCCTGGGTGCTGAGCTGCACCCCCTTCCCTGAGGTGTTTGCACCCCTGACGGGAGTGTCCTTTCTAATAGATCAGGTAATGCAGCGTTTCACTGAACGAGAAAGGGTCTGGATTTGGTCTGAGCTGTAGCTTGTCCTGTGGCAAGTCCTCAGGACCCATTTTAGAAGAAAGTTGAAGAGAAAATAGCGGAGTCAAGCAAGGGGGACCTGAGCAGAGGTGCTGCTGACCCGGGAGCTCTGTGCAGCTCCCATCAGAAGGAGTTGTGCAGGGGCTTCCCCCCAACCTCCTGGGTTTGCTTTACAGAACTTTCATCCAGGAGGCTGCAGAAGACACATTGCAGCAGTAACTGTTTCTCACTGCCGTGCAAACGGGCAGGCTTGCACATGCACTGGTGCCCTGCCCCAAAAAAGCTCCCGGCAGGTCCCACACGGGTGTGCGGCTCCGCACTCAGTGTGCCGGCGCTGCCTTGTCCTCAGTGCGCGGATGCTGCTTTCGTGTACGCCCCTTGCTGGGACGATGAACAGCGACACAAACAGTACCATACCCAGAGCCGGCTCTCGTGCTGCTCTGAGCTCCTCTGCTAAAGGGTAGCAGCTGCAGGAGGAAGCCACCATCCTCCTCTTCCCGGGCTGCCCACCCCTTCTGGCTCTTGTTGTGGTGCCCTAGCCAGAAAATTGAGCCCTAATTTCAAGCCCTTTGAAGTCAGGTCTTTCCATTCCCATCAAGAGGCTTTGGAGCAGACCCTGGGGAGGATTGCGAACGCCTGATGAAGGCTGCAGTTGCACAAGCAGCCCTAAATACTGTCTGATGTGGATACGTATCTCCAGTGTTAATCCCTGGGGAATAACTAAAGGTTCCCAGCTGCACTCCTGGTGCTGTTTGTGTTGCTTTTTGCACAGCCAGAGTGTCCTTTCTAATAGATGGCCAGCAGAAATGAGGTGGCAGGGGTGCCATTGACCCAGGCATCAGGAGAGCATCTCCCCACAGGTGCCCTGCTGCTGGGTGGACCAGCCTGGCAGAGTGCCTGGACCCGCTGGCTTTTGACTGACTTTAGGTCAAACCACATCCAAGATAAACTTTTCTCCAAGGCTGTCCTAAACGTGCTGCTCTGAAAGGCTAGGCATTGTTTTCGGTTTTGAGAAGGGATCTGGTTTTTATTTTTTCATGCTGGAGATGATTTAAATAGTCCCAGTCCTCCTTTCTGGAAGTTAATCTGTTTACACGACACGTTCCAAGAAACTCGTGTTCGCATCCATCCAGCGTGCTGTCTCCTTGGCTGGACCCCGCCACTGGATGCTGGAATGCAAATCTCGCATTTTTCAAATAGCGTTGGGACCTCGTAGTGAGAAAATGCAGCAGAGAGCCTCGATCTGTGTCCTCGGGCCCCGCGGCCGAGGCTGTCCTCAGGGTACCCGGAGCACCCTGAGGGGTGCGAAGGTGAGATCTGTTGGATGATCTCTCCCTCCTTGATGTCTCCCTTGTCCTCTGCCGTGCCGGAGCATCAGCAAAAAGTGGGATTTATTCAACCCCCTCCAGCTTTTGGCTGCGTGGCTAAAGGAGGGGCTGGCGTGGCTGCAAGCATCTTCTCCGCGTTATTTCACGTCATTTTAGTTGATGAGCCCCGGAGCAGAAGACCGTTGTCCCTATTGTTACAGCGCAGAAATAAGTAGGAATCAGCTGTTGAAAATTCAGTAAGTTTGGGGCATGTGATTTGCTCCCTTTGGCTCTTTTGGGGAGAGGGGAAAAAAAAAAAAAGTCATTCTAACAAATGGGCTCTTTGCGAAAGGCTGCATTGTGCAGCCGGCTGCTGCTGAGCGCCGCCCCGCACAAGGCTGCATTGTGCACCACACACGGGGTTCACAGCGAGGGCTGCAGCTCTGGGGGCAGGCGCTGGGAGAGTCCCTGTCGTGGCAGCCCATCCTCTGGGAGCGAGCCGCTGCCTGCGCCTCGCTGCCTGCACCTCGCTGCCTGCGGCAGGCAGGGGCTGCCTTTTGACCACCTCCCATGCAGGCTCTCCCACCTCCCTTGTTCTCCAGCAAAGCTGCCCAGGACAGCCTGCCCATGTCAAACCGCTCCGGCTGTGCTCCGCTTCAGGGACCTCTTGCTCTGGTCACTTTTATTCCCGTGCGATGGTGTCACGCTCACACCTGCAGTGCAGAGGTGTGAGGGAGGGGGGACGTGCGGCGTCTCGCCCAGGGGAGAGGGCGCAGGTGCCACCCAGCCTCTGTCTCCAGCTTCACATCGTGACTTGGCTCTCTGGGTTGGTGGGTTTGTCCTGCTTCCCGCGGTGCCACCTCCTTGTCCTCTCTTCTCTCTTTTGCAAAGCTCCTTCAGGGCGATGCGCGTGCGAAACAATAGCAGCTTCTTACCTCTTCCCCTCGGAGAGGTGGCAGCTGGCTGTCGAGGCAGCAAACCGAACACTTTGCCATACTTTCACAGGGCTGGGAGCAAGCACTGCTGCTGCTGGAGCTCGGTGGAAACCAAGGCTCAGCTGCCTGCTGTGGGGGTCTGAGAGCAAATTCAGTTTCCAAACCCTCATGGGATTTCTTTTTTGGTAGATCCCTTTGACAGGCTCAAGGCTCAGTGCAGGCTGCTTTTGAGTACAGCCACCACAAATGACACCAGCTTGTCCTTGTCACCTCCTGTTTGCTACAGATACCAGCATGTCAAAACAAAGCCCCTGCTGTGGGATTGATGTCTCTCCTCCCCTTCCTTTTTGTCCCATCTTCACCTCGCAGGAGTTTGGCAGCACGAAGTCCATCACGTCGCGGTGTGACTTCCTGCAGAACCTCATTGCAAACGGTTGTGCAGGAGCCATTGAAAACCCCAGCAGCAGCATCAGTGTGGTGAAGAACGTCCCTCTGAGCAGCAAGGGCTCCGGCCAGACCCACCTGGACGTCACGCAGATCACACCTCAGAAGGTCGCCTTGAATCTTCGTCCTGGTGAGTCTCCAACAGCTGTGTTCCTTATGCTGGGGGGTGTGTGTGGGTGGGGAGGGGTGGCTGGGACATGCTGAGAGCGTGTTATAGCTCGTGACCTTGTGGCTCACTAAAGCAGGTGGCCACTGGCCCCTTCTGCAGCCTGTGAACTTGTGTGTTGCGTCACGAACAGGTTTGGGGCTGAGGTGTATGTCCTTCATAAGAGGATACCGCTTCCTGCAAAGTTAATCAAAGCCCGCTCACAACTGTCATCAATACTAGGCTTAACCCTTGCATGTGTTTAAAAGGAACCTGCTCAGCTTAAAAATGTAATCACTGGATGGAAGGAGTTAAAATAACCTTGGATCTTCCACCAAGCTGACAGTGCTTGACTCTAAACTGAGACAGCTTCTTCCATAAATTGGAGACAAAAAGACATATCTGTTTTCTGTCAGTATGCAAAAGAGCCGTGGGATCAAGGCCGAAGATGGAGATTTGAACTTGTGACTCAGGCCTTGGACTGTGGCCAGATCCCTGTTTCATTCCCCTGAGCCATCACTTTTCTTCAATCTCTTCCTTTTAATTAAAAATTAGAAGGGAACGGCTGGACTAAACCATGCGAGCGTGCTTGTTATCAAAAGTTTTTGCATGGTGGGGGGAGGCTTTAATGTGGGTTCAGAATTCTTGCAAAAATTTGGCAGATGATATATCTGAAGGGGAAAAAAAGCTCTCTTTATTGCAAAGTTCAGGAGCAAATATAAAAGCTCGATTCATTAGCAATTGGTGTGGGTTTCTAAGGCTTACAGTTTTTTGACGGCTCTCATGAGCGTACAGAAAAATGAAATATGATGTTTTGCCCAAGAAAAACAGGAGTTTGAGTTGGTAGCACGTGCTACCAGTGCTCTCCCAGAGCCTGCAAGTTGCTGCAGGATTTTTTGTTTTAATCCTGTGGGTTGGGTAGCCATCCCATCTCTTAATTATCTCTTCCTCAGCAGTATGACTGCTGCCATCAGTCAGACCCTCAAATGTAACGAAGCTTTTGCTTCAAAGCTTTAAAAGCAGGTGCCTGAGGGTAGTAACCACTGGATGTACGGCTAGGTGTGTGGCTTCTGCAACTGAATGTTGCTGATGAAACAGGTTTGCTCCCCTAAAAAAAGGAAGCTGTTACTCCTCCTAGTTCTTGAGGCAACTCTGGGCAGAAAGGGCTGGCTCAGCTTCCACGTCTCGCCTCCTGCAGACCCTTCCCCCGGTGCTAGTGAATTCCCCCTTTCCCAGTCCCTGACAGTTTCCATAGAATCACGGAATGGTTTGGGTTGGAAGTTTTGCCCAGCCGTAGGCACAAATCCCCCCTCCTGGTCTGCAGCAGGGCATGGGGGTCCGTCTCCCTCTGGCTTCCCAGGGACTGCGCTGTCAGACGCTTCGGGCTGCACAGGGCTGGCGTGCTGTTCCTGCCAGCCCTCGCAGAGGACCACACTTGTGGCCACCTTCAGTGCTCCTTGGACAGCAGAGAAGCCCTCCAGATCTGGACTGAGCTGCAGGAATCGCCCCGAGGGCCCCCGCAGCAATTCCCATAGTGAGCCGGGGAGATCCCCTGTTGCAGAGCATCCGAGTCGCTGCAGGAGGGGGGACGTACCTAGGTGTTTGTAATCGTATCTCCCCTTTTTGCTCTCTCTTTGATACTGGGCAGCACTCCATCTTCGGGCTGATGACCTCCTAAACCCTTATATGAGCATCCCCAGTGGAAATTATCCGTTAATCCTTGAGCTTGAGAATGGGTCTCACCCTGTGAACCCAAGACAAAGAGGAGACAATGTTGATTTAATTTTGGGCATGAAGAGCGTACTATTTCAAAGATGAATTCACACGGCGGTCTGTGGCAATGGTGATCTTTTATTCTTAGACCACTAAGCAGAAGCAGAAGGGAACAAATTGTCAATTGTTTGCCGTTCCCACCCAGGCAGCTTGATCTAATCGTCCTGTGCCAGAAGTCACATCCCCAAATCTCTGTGCTCACAGCTAATTGCCAAAGGCCTTAACTTGATTTCCTTATAGAGTAGCTTTCAGATCAAGCATTTAGTTTTTATAATATTGCTTTTTAATCTTGGGTCTAGCTCTGAAGTAGTGTCTTCTGGCTAAATGAAAAATTTGGATAGTGTAAAAAGAATTTAAAAAATGAATAGATTCGAGTTGTTTTGCTCATCACGCTGTAAGCCTCACCAAGCAGCAAAAAAGAACTTTTCTTGGATAAGTGATTGTTGAATTTGTGTTCCTGCATTGGCCAAAAGAAGTTTTTCCAGTTTCTGCACTGCCTCGGTGTGACAGTATTCAAGAAACATTTCTGAATTCAGTTTTGAGTTTAAAACTTTTCAGTATAAGCCCTAAGGAGAAGATGGTTGTGACGGTATGTGGGGAAGGAGGGGGCTGGATTATCCCTAGAAGTGTGAGAGTAGTACTGTGCACAGAGAATAATAAATTCTTTTGCACTTACATCTACGTGCATTAGTGATATTTTCTCTAAGATAATCAATTTGTACAGTTAGGAATGAAAGAAGAACCTGGCCCAGGATCCTGTTATTTTTGGTGCTTCAGGATCCTGTTATTTTTAGTGTTTCTCAGGGCCTAATAAATTTGTAACTAGAAAGAGAAGAAGCTTTGATCAGAGCATCCCAAATACCCTTTCTGGCATGGGAATTCCCATCTTAGGGCTTGCTCAGGAAGAACAGTGTTTTGGAAACGGGAAATGCAGAAGGACATATCCCCTTTTGCTGACAGGGTTGGGTATTCCAGTGGGAAAAATACGTAGGAATGAAAAAAATAGGCATAGGAATGAATTTCCCCAAAGTTAAACACATTCTTGCAGCACTGAATTAAAGCCAAGCTTGCAATCACGCTTTGTTACTCTGCAGTCAGGGCTAACAGGTTTTGCACTATGTAAATGATGTTCTCCTTTGCTCCCCCCCCCAAATGCGTGCCAGGTACAGCATCAGGCCCACCTGATTTGGTGGGATGCTTGGCCCTGTGTGCAACTTGGCATGGGGTGACCCCGGGTGCCGCACAGGGCTCCTGCCTGCCGGCCTGCAAAGCCCCTGGTGCCGCGTCTTGCCAGCACGGCAGTTTTGGGATGCTGCCGCTGCGCGTTGTTGGGCTGGAAGTAAGTGGGAGCAGCTGTGCTGCTGCGCACGATGAGGAGAACAATGAAATGGTTAGGGAAATGTTTTTACAATACTAAAAAAAAATGTGCATTTCATCTCTGGGGAAGAAGAGGGGAAGCCATGAGTGTTTTGCAGAACCTGGCAGTGCCCAAATTTCAGCCTCAGCTGCGAAGAGCTGGGCGAGGTGGGCAGGAGAGGGAGTTTGGTCCTGAGAGCATCTGAGTCCCTGGCTCTGAGACCCCACTCAGCTGGAAGGGGGGCTGAGGTGGTGCTGGGAATGTGGGCTCTCCAAACCAGCTGGGCGTTTGTGGGTGTTGGAGTTTGGGGTTTCCATTTAGACCTCTCTCTCAGCAGAGCATAAAGCAAACATCTACTACCTCCTCTCTGGCTCCACTGAGGTCCATCTGGTGTGATGTTGACTTCACTTTGAAGCCACTTCACCTTTTTTGAAATGTGGGCAGTGCTGGTGGTGGCCTCCCCTCCTGGGCACCCCTTCTGGAAGGCATCTCTGGTGAAAGAGGTTTGGCAAAGGCGAGGGTCAGGGGAAGGGCATTCCTCTGCTTTTCTTCATATTTGCATGACCTGTGACTCAGCCCTTTCAGCCCCTTCCCTTCTGTTCATCACTTCAGGAAGCTTCATCTCTGCTTTGGTGCTTCCCTGGATAACCCTAGCAACCTTCTTTTTCCAGTTGACTTCCCTCTTGCCCTGCTTTCTCCAGAATGATGGTGGCATGGCTCTTTTTTGGGGGACATGTCCTTTTAAAAGGTGTTTCTTCTGCGTCTGCTTCGTCTTGACTTCTTGCACTCATGTCATGCTGGCTGCTTTCTCCTGACCCTCTTCCTTCTCCTGCTCCACTTCCTTCTCTCTTTTCTGCAGGACTTGTTGGACTGCTCCTGGTTTGCCTTGAGGATGTATCCAAGTAAGCGTGTGCAGAGTCTTCCAGTAGTCCATGAAACATCTACCTGAGTTTTGTTCTGCTTGCTTTCCTTTCCAGTTTTCTAGGAAAACACCCCTGGACTGCACACAGTCTGGGGCAGCAGCATTTTTCATGTATGTCCCCGTTAGATGTTCTCTCAGCTCAGATGGAAAGACCCTTTCCCATATCTCCAAAGTAGAACAGAGACATGCAGTCTATAGATGTGTCTGTCTTCTTGCCAGCCAGTACACTGTGGAGCGTAAGAGGACCCAAAGTCATTACCTGCTTTCCTGTTAATCTTCTAAGGGATGGATTTGGAAAAGCTTATTCCCCTCACCTTCTTCTTTGGAAATGATCTATCTGCTCTGCAGCAGGGGATGAAAAAGCCTGTGGTCTGGATTTTTTGTGCCAGGAGTTTCCTTTTCACCCCTCTCAACTGTTGTGTGCATGCAGGTGACCAGACTTCCTTCCGAGTTCAGGTTCGGCAAGTGGAGGACTATCCCGTGGACCTCTACTACCTGATGGATCTCTCCTTGTCCATGAACGACGACCTGGATAATATTCGCAATCTGGGGACCAAGCTGGCTGAAGAGATGCGAAAGCTCACTAGCAATTTCCGGCTGGGGTTTGGCTCTTTCGTGGACAAAAACATTTCTCCTTTCTCGTACACGGCTCCAAGATACCAAAACAATCCCTGCATTGGGTAAGTGGTGGGCGCGCCCCGAGGGACAAGCCCTGTGTTTGCACAGAGCCTGGCTGCAGTCTTCTCCCATTCTTGCTTTAAGTAATGAGCCACACTTAAGCTCCGGCTTTTGGGAATGCTGATCAGCTGCGGGTGTCACTGTGATGCTCCAGAGTGATTCAAAATAGGTCAACTTCCAGTTTTGCAGTGTTTGTTGGGAGATCTCTGCACCTAGAGATGGGCAACTGTTGTATTGGGAGCCTGGAGCTATTTTTTTATATACCTGAAGAGAATTCAGGCATAGCAGCCGTTTTTTACAGGCTTGAAGAAAAAGGAACAAGAGCCAGAAATTCCTGATTTCTGATCCTGGCTCTGAGTCATAGTTTGGCCTTGAGTAAATCAATTAAGCTCTTTGTCTCCATTTTACAGATAAGGAGACCAAGGCAATATAAGTCCTTCCCAACAGAAGTGTTTGGGGGAAGTGAGTTCTGTGATGGCCTGTAGCACTGATTAATGAATTCTTGTGAACTGTTGGGAAGATTTGTCATCTTTATTGCTGCAGAAGGAAAGCAAACTGGCAGTTGCAAAAGCACAAATGATGTGGTTTGCTTTGCGGTGATATCAGAGCCTTCTTTCTTGTGTAGGGGTTTTTTTGGAGGTTTGTTTTTCCTTTTTGCCTTTAACTGCTGGAGTCCAGATCAAGTCTATTGAATTGAGGATTATGCCAGAGTGAAACTGGGTGTAGTGGAGGGTGTCCAGGCTCAGATGGGTTTGGATGTTGGCATGAAAGGATGGATATAGCAACAGGTGCCCTCCTGGGACACTGTCACTGTTGACACCTTCATGGTCCCCATCTCCACCTCATCCATCTTTGGGGTGCTTTCTAGTCATGTAAGGACAGTAAGGTTAGCACTTTTGAGCTATCCATGGATACTTATGTTGTAAGATCACCACACGAGTAGGTGCCAAGCTCTGTGAGCGTGCATCATTTAAGTTCTCCATGTGAGAAACGGCTTAAAGAAAACTTGTATCAGCTATGAGTTTCTAGACACATTTTGGCATTGACCAAGCATTTGGATCTCATTGCACATTGACCATTGACCAGGCAAAATTATATGAAGCGTAGCCAAAAGTGACCGCGCTGACTGAGTCAGGGAGGTGGCTCTCTGCCACCACGACACTGTACACTACACACGTCACAGCTCTTTCCCCCAGGAATTTGGCATGGCCTCAGAGGGATGTACTCAGTCATCTCTGTTGTCCTCAGTCTCCATTGCCCGCTCATGGCGCTCACGGACTGGGGACAGAGTTTCGTTCCATCTGGGGAAATCTCAGAAACTTTGGCTGGTCTGTGGTTTAACTGAAGTGACGTGGCTTTTGCGGAGCGCCGTAGGGTGAAATGTGCAGGAAGGGAGTGCTGGGAGAGAAGGAGAGGGTGGAGCTGGACAAAGCTGCAGCAAGGCATGCCTGAAACTGCCGATGCCCTGTCATCGAAGTCATCCAGAGCTGCTGCCTCAGCCTTTCCCACCACGGTCAGGCTATCTGCATGTCCTTTTGGTTTTACCCAGGTGGCTGCTTTTCTGTTTATGGGTTACGCTAAGCCAGCCTGGTCTTGGGAAACCACTGAGGAAGGATTGCCCAAGGCAGCTCATCTGGTGGGCGCTCCCTTTCAGTCACCATCTGTCTCCTCTTCATCCAGACCAGGGATGGTGGCTCCCCGTTGTTCTCCAACGGCGTTGCCTTCCCCTGCCTGCTCTGCGAGCGGGCTGTCGCTGCTGCCAGGTGGCTTTGTGATGTGGCAGCGAGGTGAAGTGTCAGGTGTGGTTTTCTTTGCAGCTATTTCTAGCGTCAAAGCAGACTTTATCCAGTGACCTGCTTGCATCTAAAAAAAAAAACTGCAAGTAAACATGAGCGGTGGTGGGTGTTTTTTGCCCCTGGTTCAGGCTCCCTCCTCCTCCTCCCCCTCACAGAGATGGCCATCCTGCAGGTCTGGGTGGGGTGAGGCCCTGTTTTCATGCAGGATCTGGCTGGGATCCCTGTCTCCTCCCTCCCTGCCTGGCTCGCTGCTCGCCCCTGCTCCTGGCTGGGACCTCCCGGGAACGACAGCTGTGGTGTCATTCAAGAGAGGTAATATGAGGGAAATAAACAGTAAATTAAAAAAGATAAGGAAGGCAGAGGGTTTTACTGAGCACCCCATTGCCCATCTGTCTGTGATAAGACCTGGGGAGGTTACAACCCGAGATAACTGACCCACGCTGCTGTGCGCCCTTGCGTAGTCACTCAGATATTCATTGTCTGTCCCACTGCTGCCTGCAGCTTCGGCCAGCAAACCTGGAGGGTAAAACGAGCAAAAAAAGGATTAAATCATACCTAACACTCTATCCTATTCTAAATGATAGATTACCTTGATATTGTAGAGTGTAGGCAGGGGATGAGACCCTAGGAGGTAGGACCCTACAGTATGTGTTTTCTTGCTGGACCAGGACTTTGGCAAACCAAGCACCCAGATGTGTGAGTTAAGGGCCGCTTGCCGAGACCCTGCAGTGCAGAGGCTTCAGACGTCGCATGCTCCTCACCTTGGCCCTAGGTGTGAGCAGGATGCGAGTCTGAACATGGGGCTGGTCACAAGGGGTGGCTCTAACCGCCAGCTGTGGGACCTGCCCCGTGGGTAGGTGTGTGCATGGCTGTGCAGGGGGAAATCCCTGCTCTGGGGTCCTTTGTGAGGGATTTGAGTTCCCAGCGGTGGTAGATGTTAAATAGGCCTTTGTGTAAAAAGCCTCTTACAACTTACCCATAGTGGGTCATGTGTCAGCAGAGGCCTTTAATTGTTCTCCTTGTTCTCCGGGTTTTATCTATGAAGATAAGCGTGAACTAGTGCCAGCCCAACTCCTTTTTAAACACATTTTCTTCTTAACCCTTCCCGTCTCTGTCCCCTGCACACACTGGTTTCCCATGCCGTTGGAGCGGCTCTGCTGAGCTCTCCTGGCTGCGCGGTGAGCACCAGAACTGCCTCCTGTTTTATACGGAAAAATAAGTTTTCTGGTAGCCTGCCAAGGCATTTCTCCGCCCCAGGGTGCCACTCCTACCTTTCTGCTCCAGCGATGCTCTGGAAAGTGAAGATGGTGTTTGCTCACCAGCTTGCAGGGAGAGTGGGAGGATGCATGGCTGGTGTTGGTTATTAACACACCTCGTGGTGTGCAACTGCCAGGTGCCCGGTGACGTGCGGTGGGTGCAGGGTGGCGCGTACTGCCAGGAAAACTGGATGGCAGAGTGAAAATACGTATTGAAAAATAGGGGAAAGGTAGCTGTTGGCAGTGACACTCTTGCGTGGTGCCCTTTGACACCCTGGGGAGGGTGGCTCTGGCCCTCCTGCCAAAACGTGCCTTCCGTATCACTGCAGGTCTCGTCCTGCACTGCAGGATTCCAGTGTGAAAACCACTTTGTGGGTGTTGAATCTCCAGAGCTGCATGGCCCAGCGCGTGGTGTCTCCACTCAGACCTTATGTGGAGAGAGATGTTTGGTGCGGGTGAGACCTCTGGAAACTTCAGCTGCTCAAAGCCCCAGGGAGGGTACCAAAACCATGGGCTCTACTGTAGAGTTTTATAGATAAATAACCAGAAATCAGAGCATCCAAAACATGAAGCCTTATGTAAATATTTCATCCCTCTGAACAAAGATTTGGAGATCAGCCTGGTAGAGCTGGGAGCTTCTGCAGAACTGGCTGCTATTGTAGTTCCTCCCAGCTGACCACTCCTCTGTTCCTCCTACAGTTACAAGCTGTTCCCCAGCTGTGTCCCGTCCTTTGGCTTCCGCCACCTTTTGTCCTTAACGGATAAAGTTGACCGTTTCAACGAAGAAGTTCAGAAACAGAAGGTTTCCCGCAACCGAGATGCTCCAGAGGGCGGTTTTGATGCAATTTTGCAGGCTGCCGTGTGCAAGGTGAGTTGCTCTGACTTCTGGGGGTTTAAGGCAAAAAAGAGAAGGAGGTTTCTTCTGCTTTGTTCTTAGACCAGGGTAAGGTTTTCTTGGAAGCAGCTACTAAATTTTTATTGCAAAAACCATGAAAGATGCCTTGAAAAGTAGAGGCTATTGTTTTCACCTGCTTTTGTACATGAACAGGCAAAGAGAAAAGGATAATATCTTTTCTAGTTTAAACGGGTAAAAACGGAGTTTCTGCAAATGCAAATTCAGGGCTGAGATTTCATCACATGGTTGGACTTGTAGGTGCTGATCCCTGAGCACCTGGGACAAAATCCTTTAAGATTCAGGTATGCTTGTGCGCAGCAGCATCGCGCATCAGCTTAACGCATTTCTTAACCTGTGTGTCGTATACATCTGGCAATGGTTGACCCATGCTGGGGGTTGGAGCTGGTTCCTACTGCTCTTACCTGCCCCCTTTGTGTGTGAGGCTGGATGATCCCACCTCTGGGCGCTGGTAGCATACTCTCCGTCTTTGTCAGCAGAACTGAAGCTGTGAGCAGTAATTAAAGGCAGATTTCATTAGCTTGGTGCCATATTACCCATGTCCTTAGGGGTTTTGGAGGTGTTTGCTTGAAGATCTTTCTGGAACAAATGTGCGAGTTGCTCCATATCCCTTTGTGTGTCAGGGATGGGAGTGCTTGTTCCCCTCTGCTGTGTGGCTGAGCTTCCCTGCTCGCCAGGGACGGCTCTGTTTGCTTTTCCCCCTCTTGACACACAGTTTGTTTTTTCATAGAATCATAGAATCTTTAAGGTTGGAAAAGACCTCTAGGATCATCGAGTCCAACCATCAACTCAACACCACCATGTCTGCTAGACCATGCCCCGAAGTGCATGTCTACACCCGTTTTGAACACCTCCAGGGTCGGTGACTCCACTACCTCTCTGGGGAGCCTGTTCCAATGTCTGACTACTCTTTCAGTGGAGAAATTGTTCCTAATATCCAATCTAAAGCTCCCCTGGAGCAATTTGAGGCTGTTTCCTCTTGTCCTGTCACTTGTGACTTGGGAGAAGAGGCCAACACCCACCTCACTACAACCTCCTTTCAGGTAGTTGTAGAGAGTGATAAGGTCTCCCCTCAGCCTCCTTTTTTCCAGAGTAAAGAACCCCATCCTTGCGTAGTCTTTTTTGCTTGGGTCTGTTTTCTTCTGGGTCTGGATTTTGGGAACTGGGAGATAGGCATCGTCTGCAGGAGGGATGGGATACAGGCTTGTGGGAAACCAGATCTTCCGTTGCCTGGATTGGCTTCATTTATGCTTCATGCTCTTGGCAGGACTGAACCTGCCCAGTTGGATCTGATGCCACCCAACAGTCATCTTGCTTCTCCCAGCCTCATACAGATATTGCTATTGGCACAACTACAGTGCTTGTCTGGGCATAAAGTGCTTCTCTGTTTTGGAGAGGTGACTCTTATGGTTAGAGCAGAGACGTCTCAGGATGGTGAGTCAGTTGTGCCACCCGCTGTGTGGGTTTTTGCAGTCCCTTCCACCATGTTGTTGCAGAAGTGGGACAACATTTCCCTATGGCACAGAAATACTGCAGTGTGTGTCACCAGGCAGGGTTACTGGAAGGCAGGGGACCTGCAGGATATTTTCTGCACGTTTGTGCTAGTGTCAAACTGTTGGTAATGTCCCAAATCTTTGACTGTGGTTCTTGAGTGCACAGCCTGGTCCCTTCTAAATTCAGAAGATGAATGTAGATGCTGGTGTCATCTAAATTCAGGACTGAACATCCTCTAGGAAGGGTGAGCAGAGGTGAGGGTGTGCGCTTGTGTGGCTCTTGGTGTGATGTGGCAGGTCATGACAGAGGAATTTCTACAGCCACGGTGGTTAATTTATTACCGGTGCTCGAGGGCAGGAAAGAAAGTCCATGGGACTGGTGTGTGAGGCAGGAGAACCGGCTGCGCCGTAACTCACACTGCCTTGGCAGCCCCTTGCTGTGGGTGGAGCAGCTGCCTGCTGATCACAGGCATGAGCAGCAAAGGCTCCGTCCATCCAGAGTTAGAACAGCCAAAATTTCGGGCCAGCTGATTGACATCCTAAGCCCCATAGCCAGAATGGGACCCTGGTGATTCATTTCCCTCGCAGCAGCCGAGTGATGGCGCAGATCGGTCAGTGGCCGTGGGTTGTGGTGGGGCTTAACCACCGTCAAGGCTGGTGAACGTGGCAGACAACTGGCTGGCGGTGAAGTGTTGCTTCCTGACGAGGGTGCTCTTTGCTGCAGTGAATGGTCCTTTGTGTCCAGTGGTGATTAATGAAGTATTGTGGGGACTAAACCCCCCACAGACAGTAGTTTCTAGTAACCCAGGATCTATTTTCCCCTGTGTAGGGAGAGCAGCATACAGATACCTTGGTGCCTTCTGGGGTGGGTTTCCGCATCACTGCTGTGGTACCCCATTGCATTTCTCTGGCATGCTCCAGCTTTTTCCAACTTTCAGTCTCTCTACCGTATTCAAACCCCCAAATTTAGGGCAGTTATGACCTTAGAAGGCCCTCTGCCTTCGGGGTGATGCAGCCTGTTGGCCATGAAGTACTTTGTGCTCAGCAGCCACGTTTGTGGCATCAAGGGAGACATCCCAGGGAGAGCTGATCATAGCATGGCAGAGCCTTGCTGTTTCCAAGCCATGGTGTCTTGAATGTGGTCTTCTCCTCCCTTTCAAGCTCTGAGGTGTCAGAAACAATAGCTGCTCTGTTGACTCGGTATTTTTACACTGTAATTCATGTCAAGCATTTCTTCGGCATGAGCTGTCTGAGAGCTCTGTAATGCTCAAGTCATTTTTTTGGCCTGGTTTTCAACCCAAGGAGTGGGGAAAGTTTGTACAGCTAACAGACTAACGAGCAGGCCCAGGGTTTGGCTCCCTTCTGAAAGATGAAGATATGGTAAATGTTATTCTGGAGGCAACGAAAGAGCCAGAGACAATAAGCCTTTATCCTGATGCTGAAATGGTAAGCCAGGAATATTAATCAACCTTCTGTAATTACATTTTCCATTTGCAATATTTTGGTTTTCTGCCATTCTTTAAGTGCAGGCATCATGTAGCTTGGTGGTATGTATAAGTTTCAGGTCTTATGTATTAAGATGCAGCAAGGAGATAATGCTGGATTTAGAAAATAAAGTGTCTTTTGAGATAGTTTTGATTGGTGCTTGCTAGACAGTGGTGCCTGGAGATGGCCAGGACGTCTGGGAGCCCCTGAGATGCCTTTCAGAGCTATGCAAAATGAAGGAGGTTTTGACTTTTAATCTCTAAGGCGTACTTACCTTGCACCTCTGTCTGTTCCTTTCTCCAAAAGGTCCGCACCTGAGAAACTGGCAGGGTTATAGACATGTTGATGAACCCACGGGGGGCTCCTGCCAGTTTCTGCCTTGGCAATTAACTTTTTATTCAGTGCCCAAAGCATAAATTTAGATATTTATTTCAGGCTTGGAAATACCGATGCCGGGTTTTGTAGCCTTTCCAGTCGGATTTGGAGGGCTGGGCTGTGCTGAGACAGCCGTGGCAGATTTGCCAGTCACTGTTGGCTGAAAGGAGTGAGAAGCTGGTCTTTCGGGGTATGGGAAGCAACTGCAGCTGGTTGTAGGAGTAGGGGCAGGTTCTGTAGCGTGCCCAGCCCTGTGGAGACATGTCTTCCTTCTTCACTCTGCTTTGGGTCAGGTCCCACCCTGGCTTTCAAAATCCTTTCTGTCCCATGGGGATCAAAAACCAGATGAGGGGGTAGACTTCAGTGCAGGTTTTTTGGTTTTTTTGTTTTGTTTTTTTTTTTGTTCAGCAATCCCAGTCCAGTAAAAATAAATGAAAGTCTCTTTGGTTATTTGTTTTAAGCAGAGCAGAGTGCTGCTCTGGGTTTCACGGTGGAAACTGCGTGTTGAAGAGCTGTATTTTCCAGTGCCTGCAGGCTGCTGGCGGAGGTAGCATAAGATGCGTGGGCTCCTTGGTGTGCTGGCCTCCCCGGGTGCTTTTTCCATAGGTCTCCAGCTCTTCTGGTGTGGCATTGGCACCAGCTAAGCCACCCCACCTGAGACACCCTGGTCTGATGCTCCGAGGCATCAAATGTCTGGATATTGGCACTGACACTGTGGGTGCTTGTTGCTTTTTGAATGTGAGCTCCTGAACTGAGCAACCAAAGCATTTCTGATGTTGTTTATGTGGGAAAGTGTATGTTGGAGACATGGAGAGTTTGTCTGTAAAGGGATGCTTACTCCATGATTTAAAGGTGGGCTTAGCAGGCAGGTGAAAACAAGCATCATCCCTGAAGTTGCTTCATAACTGCTGCTTGACTGCAGCTCGTTTTCTATATGCATACCACATTTCTAAGGAAATGAAACTCTAATTAATCCTTGTAATCTCTTTGGGAATTTTGTGGCCTCAACTGTTTAAAAAGAAAAGAAATCAGCTTTGGATATGCAAAGGAAAGTGAATTGGGTGGGCTTCTGTCTGGTGGCTGCGTAGACCAACAACTGCTTCTTGCATTGTTAGAGACATAATCACTTTTGGGTTGAATTCTTAAGAAATTAGATTTTGGCATGAAGATTTTGCCTTTTGACCAGTGGGGTCACTTCAGTGGAATGACTCCTGCTTCCCAGAGCAAAAAATGTCCACATTGCCTACAGAGCTGGACTGTAACATGCTGCTACGTGGCAAAGGGTGTGTGTTGTCATATGTTGCTTCCTACGGCCTCATTTGCATTGTGAGGGCCTTTACAATACCCTTAAATAAAAAATACCTGCTGCAAGAGGGAGGAAGAAGAAACCTACTCTGGAACAGTGTCCATGAAGCAAGAGTTGTACGTGCTGGAAAGGTCGGCAGGCTTTGGGCTATGACTCACGTTTGCAGGTGGAAATTGCGCTGAAGCTGACTGCGCATCCTTCTGCCTGCTCTGCCCTCTTGCCCTGTCCGTGCCAGCGCTTTCCCTAGGGAAGTGTCTTTACAGCCGGGCTGTGGTAGTTCGGGGGTTAGCACCGTACTGTCAACCAAGGCAGATGTCAGATTTTGCTAAACAAGCTGAGCAGTGAGCTCTGGAGGAGCTGGGTGTATCATCTCCACTGCGTTCCCATCAGTAAGCTTTGCCAGCTTTTCCCTCATCCCTTCCCGAGGGATTTGCACTGTGTTGCTCTGAGCTGGGAGGCTGGAGGGAGAGGGGTGCTGGGGGGGTGTGTGGAGGGAAGGTGTGAGGCTGCATCTTTGCTGCCAGACGGGCAGGGTGGCCAGCCCAAGGGGAAGCTCTGGAAGATGGGGCTTTCTGGCTCCGGTCCCTGCCGTGGCAGGATCTCCCCGCCGTGGTTGGCAGGCAGGACTTGAGCCCGCCCGGCTTAGCATGAGCTGGCAGTGGGAGCAGCCAGCGAGCGCAGGGGAGTGTGCCGCAGAGCTACGGTTTCCAAAAATTTCCTTTGGGCTTCTTTGTTTCCCTCCGCTTCCACTGCAGCAAACAGCTTCAGTGTGCTGTTGTAGGCACAGATCCGCGCCTCGGGATGGTGCAAAGCCAGAAACCTGGGGAAGCCCCTTGGGAGGGAAGCGTTTATCAACTAAATGTTATCCCTTTCTGTGAAAAAAAAAAATCTATCCCTGCTTTTCTCTCCATGCAAAGGTGATGACAATGTCTGGTCCTTGCATAGGGCTGCTGTGCATGCACATGGGTGCACCAAAGCCAGCACCCTCGGGCAGGGACCTCACTGTGTGTGAAGAAGGCTCAGGAACAGCCTTTACGAGCGGGCAGTAATGGAACTGCTGAGCGGGGGTATTGCAGCTCTCGCTGTTGCCTTGGCCGCTCTGCAGAGCTGAGGAAACAAGGTCAGATTAAATGTGTGTGGAGGAATTTGGCAGGTCTCCTTTGGCTATAAAAGCAGCTGAAATTCTTATTCTTGGATCTGGGTAGAGAAGGTCTGGTGGACAGTCCACATACCTCCTCATGCCTTTTTGAGTAAGTGTGTTGGAAGGAGATGCTGGGAAATGTTAGATGGGCCCCTGACACTTTGCTTTCTTACCGGGGTGGGTAGGCAGGAGCATGGTAGTCTTCTAGTTAGTGCTAGAGTCTGCTGCTGGATGGGTGCATGGCTGTGACCACGTGCAGGGTGAGGGGCGAAGCGTGGGGTTGGCAGGGGCAGACCAGCTGTCTCACAGGGTTTGTTTTCCCCCAGGAGAAGATCGGCTGGCGTAAGGAGGCGTCTCACCTGCTGGTCTTCACGACGGATGACGTGCCTCACATAGCCCTGGATGGGAAGCTGGGGGGGCTGGTGCAGCCCCATGATGGCCAATGCCACCTGAATGAAGCCAACGAGTACAGCGCGTCCAGCCAGCTGGTGAGGGGAGACATGGGGGACTTTGGAGACCTTGGGGTGTTGGTGGACCTTTGCAGAGACCAGCCAATCCAGATTCCAGCAGCTTTTGGCAAGCACAGCCCCTGACCAGTATGGTTTCACCCAGTCCTGTAGTATGCAAATAAAATTTGCGATTCCCCTTGGGCATCCTGCCTCAGCAAATGCTTCTGTGATGCTCAAAAATGTGTTAGTGAGTTCCTTCAGGGTTCTTTGCAAGGGAGAGAAAAGTAACTTGGTGTCCTGAAGTGCATCAGATTTGCCGACAAAGTGTAGAGGAAAGATAAAAGATGTCATCCTTTTTCTAAAATGTCCAGTGGACCGTCAGCTTCTCCCAGGGGAGACTGAGTCTACCTTGATGTGGCTACACTAGCAGGCACAACAGGACGCTCCTCTTATTCACAGCCTTTGAGCACAGCACTAACATAGGTCTTAGTAATAAGTAGACAAACTGGCCCTTTTTTAAAAATATAAACTCAATGGAAGAAACTTCTGGGGTGAACGAGCACTTGCCTGCCACCTCGTTATCACGTCCTTCTGCAAAAGAGTGCTTCATTCAGCAGATCACAAACACTGCTGAGGATTTTGGTTCCTACGTGGATGTCACCTCGTAACAGGAGGTGTTTCTGGATGGAAGCTAGGGTGTTTGAAGAAACTTTTTCCACCCACCTGTGCAATCCCAGCAAGCGTATGTGTACTGGAGTACAGCCCCTGTACTGAGCTGGAGTTATGCTGGGAGCTGACGTGGGGTTGCTGCCTTGGTATTTTCCACGTTTGAGTCTGGGAGGCTCTCAATCAGCCTTTCAGTCTGCAAGTGAACGAGGGTTTTTTTTTCTGAGGACAGCACTTCAGAAGCAGCCATGGGTTTTAAACTCACGCTGGTCTCTTGAAAGTGAGCCCTGGTTCATTATTTTGTTGCTTGTGGGTAGCTAGAACAGCATCTTCCTGCCATCCTCTCTGTCATGGAAGTCTACAGAATTAAAGAGCTTATTGTAATCGCTTTTTGGTTCCAGTATGCAGAAAGAGCAGGCAGTGGATGTTTCTGCTTTGGGAGGAAAAACATACATTTCTACTTCCAGCAGTTCTAGATCTCCTTGCCTTGCATCCCTGGAGATCGCAGCCAGCTTCTTACACATGTTTCTGCTGATGGGAAAGCAGAAAGAGGAAAGAAAGAAATCCAGTGTTTCAGGTGTCCCTGTAGCTTATGGTCTTGTCAGTCATATATTTTAGTGAAGGGTGTAGCAGAAATATTTAAGGGATGACAGAATTTCTGCTGTTTGAACTGGGATTGTGCTGATACATAAGGGACTTCGTCCCGCAGTGAAACATGCCATGTTTCTGGAATGAATTTTGCTGCTGGGAGGAGATGAACAATGAAATTAGCCATTGGTTCTGTGTTATCCATCAGTCTTTTTGTGCCCCTAGGATTATCCTTCCCTGGCGCTTCTTGGGGAGAAACTCGCTGAAAACAACATCCACCTGATTTTCGCTGTTACAAAGAGTCATTACGTCCTGTACAAGGTAGGCGCTGCCGAGCCACCCGGGCTGGGGGGAGATTTAAATGCCTCGTGAAAGCATCTTCCTGCAGGCACCGTGGAAGGGGGGCAGCCGTGTGGGCTCACGTGTGCAGCCGTAAGCGTGCGTGCACGTGGCCACGCGCTGCCCGCGGGGCTGGCGGGGGCAGGCAGATGCAGGCAGGCGAGGCTCAGCCTGCCGTCCCTCCCCGCTTAGTCCTGTCAGCAAAAAGCACTAAAGCTTCTTAGAGCAAACAGATACATGTGTTAGGGAGCATGTGAACACCTAAAATAGACTCCGGCTTAATCTCGGTGTTCGGATGGCTGCCAGCCGTGCAGCGTGCGAGAGAGCAGAAACCTGTTCAACCCATTCTGCAGTGACTTAATCCCATTACCTAATCCCACGCAGTGTTTCTGCCCAGCTGTGTTTTTCCATCACGGAGTCCAGGGCCCTGATGCGCCACAGGCAATTTGAACTCCCTCGAAAGAAAAAGGTGACCTGAGCCGTGAGGGCTGGCCCGTGTCTGGAGCTGCCCCATAGAGTTTCAGGCGGGGTCCCTTTCGGAAGCCTCTGCTCCGGCTCTCGAGGCTCGAGCAAAACCAACGAGCAGCCGTGTTGCTACGGTCGAGATGCCGCTGCTGCTCGTGGAGATCGGGAGGGCTGAGCTCATTCTCCACCCCTCTCCCGGGGACGCTCACGGGTTGTGAGGCGGGATGGGGCAGCCGCACCCCCCTCCCCGCGGTGCTGGCTCTCCTGAGCGCACAGCGGCCGGGTCTTACCCCTCCAGCATCAGGCCGGCTCTGTTAGCCCCCGTCCCTTGGCCATGAGCTTTGTTTAGCATTTGACGTGCCGTGTTGGCGATGCTTTGCTGCCAAAAGCTCCGGGTGAACGGGAGCCAGGCCATACCATGTGCACCACCAGATGACATGGCAGGCTGTGTGGCCGGTGTCCCCGGCGGGGGTCGGTCCCTTCTCGCCTTCTGCTTTCCTCTCTGCATCTCAGCATTGTCTTTCATTTGCTTTTTTTTTTTTTCTTCCCTCCCAAGAACTTCACCGCCTTGATTCCTGGGACAACAGTGGAGATTTTGCACAAAGACTCCAAGAATATCATCGAGCTGATCGTCAAGGCCTACAACGTAAGTGCATTTTAATACCGCAGCTGCTGTTGTGCGCAGTGCCAAGAGCTCGACAGGCTCGCCTCTCCCCGGCGTGCTCCACCCGCCTTGGCTGCCTCAGCCCCCGGTCCTCTGTGCACCGCTGATGATGGGGAACCCGCCCTGGGGAGCGGAACAAGGTGTGTCAGGTGAGAAGGAGCATGGGGATGCCCATGGGAGCCTGTGGCAAAGCAGGGGTTTCACCCCGTGTCTCTCATGTGCAGAATTACCCTCAAAATACAGCCCTGATCTAAACCAGTTCTCTCACAGAGCACCCCAGCAGCAGATAAAATAGATTAATTCTTAGTTATTTGATGTCCAGAGGCCTCCCAAGGATGTGAGTGGGCTCTGGCTGAGGTCACATCCTTTTGCTGTTCTCCATCCACTGTGAGCTTGTCCTCGGCAACCCATGAGCATCACCATGTCTCTTGGGTCCCAGAGGAGCCCTGCCTACACGGCTTTGCCATTGTCCCCCCTCCATGAGGGACACCAAAGGACCTGCAGTTGTACCACTGACCTGACGTTGTCCATGTCCATGGATGTCAGGGGAGCAGATCAATTAGAAACAGCTAATTTGCACCTCCAACTACCTACTAAGGTAGTTAGTTGTCAACATTTCCATTGACTTCTCCCTGAATTCTTATGGGCTGGCTCTACACGTTCCTGGAATGATATTGCTGTTTAGGTGCTGGGCATGGAGATCTGACCCCATAATGTGTCAGCCTTCAGGTAGGGTTCTTCATGCATGGGATTTGTGAACACAACGTTTGACGCCTGCAAGCCCTTCTGCTTGGTACTATGCTCATTAGTGCAAGAGAGTGGGTAAGGACTTGTTTTGGAGGAGTTTATACATCCAGATGTCATGCAGGACTGTGCTGTGCTTTGCATGACCTGTATCTTTCCTTCCCCCACAGCTCCCTGCAGTTAAAGCAGCATTTGTTAAGCCCTTGGGAAGAGTGCTTCCCAAAGCTTCACTCTCTGAGGAAAGGAAATGAACAACTAATGCTACTATGAGGCTCTGGAGACACTTCAAAACAAAAGCCCAGTTGTCCCAGTTTGTCCCCTTGAGGAAAGAGGGTCTTGTGGCTAAGATGCTTGGCTGGGGAGAAAGAAATGAACATTTACTCCATGTTGACTTTGCATGTGCTCTCAGTGCCATTGCATGAAAACCTCCCTTTGTCTTGTTTTCCCAGCTGTAACATGCATCTGTGCCTCCATTTCACTACTCCTTGGTCCTTTGCAGATAGATACAAGCTGAGGAAAGCTGTTGGGGATCTGATGCCCCCATCCCTGCTCCCTCCCTTGCTTTGCTTGTGAGCGTTCCAGTGCAGCTGGCTGGAAACCAGCAGGATGCTGAAAGCAAGGTGCTGCATGGAAGGAGCAGTGTGGGATGAACTGCTGCTGAGACTGGGGCTGGTTTCTTGCCTGTTAGCTGGGTGGTGGAATGGGCTGGGACCCTAGGTGTGCTGCCAGGAGCTGGCAGCTCTTGCCTGTGCCACAGGAAGCCTGGGACCATGGGAAACCTGGCGCCCGCCCAGCCTGTCTCCTCTTGGTAGCTTTGTTTTTTCCTGAAATGAAGGAGGAAATTCTCACTGAGAGAGAAGGCTGAAATTTCAGTTTCCCAAATGGGAATGAAACTTTTTTTATCCTTCACAGAAAGGAAACTCTGAGCCTGAAGAAACCCTTCATCTGCAGCAGGGACTATCTTCTCCTGCAGGGTGGCAGTGGCTGGTGCCCCTGGCCTGGGCTCAGCCTCTTGCCATCAGTGCTTTGGCCATCTCTGGTCCTCTCTTGTCTGCTTCCCTCTGCTGATGCAACATCAGACTTGCTCAGGGCTTATGTTACCTCTGAGATCCCGTCTCCCATCTCTTCAGCTTCTCTCTCTCTTCCTTCTGCCCCATATGCTGCCACCTCTCCATCATCGAGGGGGCTACGAAACAAAAGAGAGCAGTAACAGCTTTGGTTTTTTCTGTCCTTACTGAGAAAAAACCTTTTCCCCCAGATCTCTACAGGCCTGGGAGATGGTGAGGCTCCTGGAGGGCTGTACTCGGGCTGGCGCAGCGCTGGGGGGGTCTCTGCCCAGGTGCACAGGCTGGGTTTGAACCCAAGGGAGCAAAGGGGATGCTGGTTTAAAAACTGCTTTCCTAAACCCAATACAGCCAGGTCTCAGATGTGTTTCTCATCACCCCACTGAAGGCAAGCAGAGGGTAGCCTTCACATCAGCCATCCCTGGAGCTGCTGCCGGTTCAGGATTTCCTTGGTTTTACACTGAAACTATCCATCCTTTCAATTTCCCCTGGGCTATAGCAGACTGCATTTTTCAGGCAGAGACATTGCTCCGTCTCTGCACCAGGCCCTTCTTCTAGGTCCCTCCAGCACCCTCTGCTCATCCCTGTAGGTACAGCAGGCTTGGGGGCCACCAAAGAGCACAGCAGCGAAATCCCACAGTCACCCTTAGTGGTGGCTGCGGTGCTGTGAGAAGGTATTGCTGTGTAACGCTGCAAAGTGGCCAATAATAATAGCATTACAATTAAGCTAACAGCATTACTGTACAGGGCTAACAAGAAACCTTGGCATGTGTATAAGAACATAGGAACGGCCCACACGAGGTCCTAGCGAGGTCTGGCCTGGTGTCCTGTCTTACACCGTGCCCCAGATGAGCTGGTCTGGGCAGGAAGGCGGGAGACCATGTCAGGGTCACAGCTAATTTCTATGGGATAATTTTGGGCAGAGCAGTATGTTCAGCTTTATCGGCACGTGTGCTGTCCATCCCGCAGGTGATGGATGCTCCGTGGGGTCCAAATTGCTGCTCCACGAATGGTTCCTCCGTTACAGCAGAGAGATGGGAAATTATTCCTTGATTTTCCTCACGGGCTGTTTAGATTCACCCAGCCAAAATAATTTATTTCCTGCCAGTTTTCAAAAACGTTAGCTCTTTGCTGGCATGTGAACCCTGGTTTTGTCATCACATGGGCTTGCAAAAGGTCTGAATTAGCATTTTTCCTTAATCTGGCCACTTTGGTGAGGGTTGGGGACAACGGGGAGAGAGATGGAGCTGCAAGCTGGCTTTGGAAAATGAATGTATTTGTACAAAAAGCTCCATTTTGAGAACCTTTGTCTTTTTTGGACACCACTAGTAAAAAAATCAGTTCCAGCCATTGGAAGAATGAAACAAAACAACCTCATTC
Organism: Psophia crepitans; assembly: GCA_013399095.1. Lineage (NCBI taxonomy): Eukaryota > Metazoa > Chordata > Aves > Gruiformes > Psophiidae > Psophia > Psophia crepitans. The sequence goes on from VWZZ01000089.1 coordinate 63,175, forward strand.
CAAATTACTACTTAAAAAGCTGATTTTGTTTTGACTTAAAAAGTCTGTGAGTGCAGCACGGTGGGGAGATGAGAACCAGAAGAAAGCAGGTAAGAGCGTACCAAAACCTCGCTTTTCACTTTGAAGTTTCACAAAGAAAGAGATTTTTCATTTTATTTTTCCCACGGCGGTGTCTTCAGCTGATGCATCTGAGAGAGTGCTTTTTGTTTGCCTTTTTCTCCTAAGAGGGAAAATCCGTTTTTCTGACCAGCTGGGTGAAAGCAGGACAGAGTTAGCGCAGTTTTACACCTTCTCTGTGCTGCACAACAGACGATACAGGACAACTGCCAGCGGAGAATCGGGCTTTGCCCTTCGCTAAGGGGCTGGTTTACGGGGAGGAGGAGGTGCAGATGTGCGCGCGAGGCTCTGACCTTCAGCTCAGAGATGCTCCATTTGTCGTCAAGAATGGTTTCTTCTTTCTTTTTCTTGTGCATCCGTATCTTTTCAATGCCAACTACGGTGGCCATCTCGACTACCCTAGAGGGCATAAGCCACTCGCAGGGGTTGTAGGTGGCTCCCCATGAGTCTAGCTGCATTCATCAGAAGTCTCCTGAGCTGGTTAAGTCAAACCCAAATGTCAGTGTGTGTGCACAGGTGATTTTTCTTTTCATATAGGTGCAGAGGTGTCCTCGCTGCCCTCCGAAAACATCAGAAGAGAATAATGCAGAAGAAATCCACCCACCTTTGGGAACCTGACGGTTTGCTTTCTCGTTGTGTTTCTAGAGTATTCGGTCCAAGGTGGAGCTCACAGTCTGGGACAGCCCTGAGGACATTGGCTTGACCTTCACTGCCACGTGCCAGGATGGGTTGTCCTATCCTGGGCTCAGGAAGTGCGGGGATCTCAAAATAGGAGATACGGTGAGTCTGCCTTTCAGTCCATCCCCTGGAGAGGCTGTTTGGTGCCCTCTGCAGCCGCTTGCTCATCTTCCTCCATTCTCTTCACACCACGCCATGTTAATATAGAAACCCACGGAGAGCAGCGCTGCCAGATATGGCTCTGAGTGGTGTAGAGCAGCCCAAGGTCGGCTGTGAGGAAAGATGGAATACAGGCATCCTGTCTACAGCACCCTGAGCTGAAAGGTCTTGATCAGGCAGCCGATGCAACAATCAAGAATGAGCTGTTTGTTTCCTGTAAGCCCAGATATTCACCTGTGAAATTTGTATTGTCATCTTTTCCTGGTCTATTAAATATTCCAGATTTTCTTGTTACTGTTTGAGAATCTTGGCCTATATTAGCATCCTGGCTTGCATCAGGAATAGTGTGGCCAGCAGGACCAAGTCAGTGATAGTCCCCCTGTACTCAGCTCTGGTGAGGAAGCACCTCGAGTACTGTGTTAAATTTTGGAGACTGAGGTGCTGGAGCGTGTCCAGAGAAGGGCAACGAAACTGGTGAAGGGGCTGGAGCACAGGTCTTATGAGGAGCAGCTGAAGGAACTGGGACTGTTTAGTCTGGAGAAGAGGAGGCTTAGGGGAGACCTGATCGCTCTCTACAACTATCTGAAAGGAGGCTGTAGCCAGGTGGGTGTTGGTCTCTTCTCCCAAGTAACAAGTGACAGGACAAGAGGGAATGGCCTCAAGCTGTGCCAGGGGAGTTTAGATTGGATATTAGGAACAATTCCTTTGCCGAAAGGGTTGTCAATCACTGGAGCAGGCTGCATTTAAAGGTTGTGTAGATGTGGTGCTTAGGGACAGGGCTTAGCGGTGGACTTGGCAGTGTTAGGTTAATGGTTGGACTCAATGACCTCAGAAGTCTTTTCCAACCTAAACGATTCTATGATTCTAATCTAAACCTGTCTTTCGAGAGTGAAGAAGTCGTGGTTAACTTTGGAGGTACTCCAAAAAAAGATGGGGTGCTCAGAAAGGCAGCAAGCCTCCTCTCGTGTTCAGTCCCTAGGGTTATTGCATGGCAGCACAGACTAAAAAATACGGTTTGCCCCTTAATGCTAACAGTATACACAGCATAATCCATCCTGTGCTTTTTTATAGAAAAGCAGAGAAGCTAAGCTTTGCCTGATAAAATTTAACACTGATACAGATAAACGAGTTGCTGGGCTGGGGCAGGGGGCTCAGACCGGCGGGAACCCCCTCCCCTTCTCCAGGCTTTTGCTGCCTGCGAGGACGGGGGTGTGGGTTCGTTAGCAGCCTGTTTGCCTTATTTGAGAAGAGTGGCTCTGCAAACATACCAGAGCTGTAAGCGCTGAGGCATATAAAAATAGTTTGAAAGAGTCAACAGTAGCTGGATTTTTACTCCGCCAAATAAGGATCATGCGAAGTGTTAAACATGGAGGTGGCCTCCGCTTTTTGAGCTGGCTTTACCGGATCGCTGATGGGAGGTAAGAGCAATACCTGGAGCGTTGCCACGCTAGGCACGTGCCCTCCTTGTTCCCCCAGCAAAGCCTGAGCCTCTGAGGTAGCAGAGTTAATCGGGTGGTTGATCCTGGGCTCCCGGATTTGGCACAAGCAGGGGGGTGGCTCCAGCCGCTGCAGCTCGCGCAGTAAGGGGGTTTGGCAGCGGGTACGTGCGTGCCTGTATCTGCAGGGGCTGATGGCATGAGCAGGAGCAACTGGCTCTCCCGATCCAAATGAACTAGGGGTGCCTTCTGCCCAGGTGTTGGTACCTCTCCCATTTTTGGTGCACCACAGTATTGAGGTGCCTGCGCAGGCTGACACGCCACAGGATCACAGGGGTCCCATCCCTCCGTCCCCACTTGTTCAGCTGCTCTCAGTCCCATTACTTCCACATGAATCATGATTTGACTCCTAGTAAGAAAGTTTTCCCAAAGAAGATAACGCTGGCACTGGATCCTAATCTGTTGGGGTTTAGTCCTGGGGCATGGGTGTCAGCGGGTGAAAGGGAGCAGGATTACCCTGATCCCCTTAGCTTGCTTTCTGATCTCCTTCTTCTCTGTAATTTGAGCTCGTTGCCTAATTGCTTCAGGCCTTGGGCATGGGAGGAGGTCAAGGGAGGATTCATGGGGTGCAGCTCTCCCAGCTGGAGGTGGCTGCTGTGCCGCTGGCTGCACATCGCCCCTTAGCAGTGCAGGCAGTGAGAGCTCAAGGTGACCCCAAACGTCTCCGGAGAAAAATCATTCCCTTCTCATGCCTAGGAGAGGAACTCATTTCCTTGGAATAAGGTTAATCTTCTTTGCTAACCAGCACCAGCTACAGACCCCCTCCAAACAGCAGGATTAAATCAGGGGCCAAGCAAGTGGCCGTTGGACGCTCTTGGTTTTCCCAGGGAGAAAATCCCTGCCACTGGTTTGTAGCAAGAGGAAATTAGTAGGGGGGTAAGGTATAAGCACGTAGCAATGTATAACCCGTCTGAAGCCAGTCTTAACAGAAACATCCATCGAAAATGGCCTGTTAGCAGAGTGCGGGAAACTTGGAACTGTGTGACTGTTGCACATCTCTACAGGCAGATCAGGATTCCCATAAAACCTTCTCAACCTGTGGTCTTGTGGGCACCTTGGGCCCTTGTCCTGCATCAGTTAGATCCTTACTAGTGCTTGGTTTCAGCGAAGTTTCCTATTTTTAACAGCATGAAAACCTGTTGCTGTTTGCTAGAGTTTTGCCCTGTTTATTTCATGGGAATAGGCTGGTGCCTTCCTGCTTCGCAGAAACCGACTGTCCCTGGTGGGGAAAATTGCTGCTAATGGCTGACAGTAAAGAGTTGTAAAACATTAAGGATGCCAAACCCCTCGTGGGACTAGCAGGTGTTGGTACACTGAGCTGCAGATGCCCGTGCTAGACGTGCAAATGTTCTGGGGTGTTTTGCACACCTGGGAGTGAAGCTCAACGTGCTGAGCGTGGCCCCGCTCCAGGGAGTCCCTCCGTGGCCTTTCCTCAGGCCATTCGCCCTTCCCTCCTTCCTGGGACACCCTTGACAGCTGTTTTGGGGCTGTACGTATTAATTTACATCTCAACGTGCCCCCCCCAGGTTTCCTTCGAGGTGGCCGTGGAGGCGCGGAGCTGCCCCGCTGAGGACACCTCCCATGCCTTCACCATCAAGCCTGCCGGCTTTCGGGACACGCTGGAGGTGGCGGTGACCTACAACTGCCTCTGCGGCTGCACCGGCCGTGCCGCGCCGGCCAGCGGCAAGTGCAGCGGCAACGGGACCTACGCCTGCGGGCTGTGCGAGTGCGACGCCGGCTACCTGGGGGCGCGGTGCGAGTGCGAGGAGGGCGCCAGCGCGGACATGCACCACGCCATGTGCCGGGAGGCAGAGGGCAAACCCCTCTGCAGCGGGAGAGGGGAGTGCAGCTGCAACCAGTGCCTCTGCCACGAAAGCGAGTTCGGAAACATCTACGGGCCCTTCTGCGAGTGCGACGACTTCTCCTGCGCCAGGTACAAGGGAGTCCTCTGCTCAGGTAGGAGCCTTTCCTTCCTCGCACCCTCCGCTTTGCGGGGATTGGGAAAGCGCCCCGGAACGGGGAAGGCTGCTGGGCTGGTGCGTGCGGTGTGTGCGAGGGGCTGCGCACACCTCCTGCCAAAATCTGACCTGTGTCTGCAAGGATCCACGCTCCCCTTCCTTTCCTGATGGAAAAAGGGAGGCAGAGGTTTTAAGTGTGTCCGCACTAATGAGCAAAAAGTGCATTAACCCCTTCAGAACTGAGTTTCCAGCATCAGTGAAAGGCTCTCTCCTGGCAGGCTGGTCCTCTGCCTGGGTCCCAGGGAGATGAGCAGAGTCTTGGCTTTGGTGGTGGTATTTTGATGCAGCCATGCATATCTCTTGCACACTGAAGCATATCCCTAGGAAAAAGTATACCATTACAGGCTTAAATCCTCTGGAGCTTTTTGGTGTCTTCCTAGGCTGGACTTCTGTGTGCGCCATCCTTCCCTGCATAGGCAGAAACAATCTTGTTTTAAAGATGATGCATTTGAAGGAATCTCTGGTGCAGCGCGGGCGAAAGGAAAGGTTGTTTCAGTGTGTTACTTAATAGAGAAAATCTGTGTTGAAGATCCCTAGAGGTATTTTATGTATAGATTTTTCTGCCCACTGTGAAAACAAATCATTCGCTGGGAAAGCGAATACAGCCTGTCAGCTTTGCTTAAGCAAAGGTAGAGGAGTTATTTAGCTGTGTTTGCTAAAATGGCTTTAGTTCCTTGTCAGTCCAAGGTCACATAATTTACCTTGCACGTAATTGCCTGGATTAGCCCTCAGACATCATTCTCTCGGTTGGAGTAGGGCAAAAAATTATTCTTTAAAACTTGTCTGCTTTCAAACAAGTAAAATATTTCCTTAACTGAAAATCATGGACGAAATTTCCAAAACAAGCATAAGCTCTGAAAATAGCCATCCACATTTTCTCTGGGGAAGTGGCAGGTTTTTCCCTGCTGTTTATCTTGCCCTGCATGTTTCTGAGCTGGGCAGTAAGTGACGGGTCACCTTTTGGTTCCAAGTTCCTGGCTGTTTGAGGCGATCGTGCTGTTGGGCGGGTAGCTGTTCATGCTCGCTTTCCTGTAGCCTGGCTGTAGACACTGCTGAAGATGGGGCAAGCGGTACCCCAGGTTTTGGCATTGCCCTGAGGCTCCTCACTGCAGAGCAGTGAGAGAGGCCAGTGCCACCTCCTGCAGCAACTGTCTTGGACTGGGAGGGCTGGAGCTCTCCCTCCTGATGCAGGAGCAGAGAGAGGGGGGAGCAAGCAGGAAAAAAGTGTATTTTAAGGTAGCTGGGGGAAAAATAAACTCAGCTGTGGAAATAATTAAGAGTATACTGCCGGGTGTTCTCCGTATGACCACATTGATTTGGTAATGTCATCTCACCCAAAAAGAATATATTTATTAGCAAGCAGGGCAGTGATGCTATGAAGAGAGGGTGGGAGTTACTGGTGGTTGGTACTCCAAGAGAAGGATACCTCTGCTCAAATTTCCATTTCATCAGGAGAGCCAGAGCAGAGCTCTGCACTCCAGGAAAAAAAGCTGTGTGTCTTCTGCTGCACCTGCTTGCTTCTGTCCCTGGGGAGGGCTTCTGGTGCCGTGAAAAGCAGCATAGCTGGTCTGGGATTTGCCAGAGTTTTCTAAAGTAGTTTTGAAGTCCTTTTTATAGCTATGGAAGAAAACAAAGGCTATGCTGAGGCCAAGTGGCCTCCCTGTTGCTCCAGGGATGGGAGGGAGGGTGGGGTGGTTCTCCTTGTGCCATTGCTGCTGTTTTGTTAGCTTCTTTTTTATTTTTTTTTTAAATTCCAGCAGTTATGACGCTGATGCCCAGCCAGGGCATTTCTTCCTTTTATGATCCAGAGCAAAGCTGTCCCCATCAAGTCACGGCCATAACACAGGGCTGGGCAGCAGATTGCACTCAGGCATCCCAGTGAAAGCCACAGACTTTGAAATAGTCTAAAATGAACTTTGAGCTTCTTGTCTCATGCTGCCTTTGGCCAGCAAAAGCATTTTCATTCCCAGGTCCATTTATAGATATTGGCACCTCATTTTGTCAAGGTTTGAGAGGAGACATGACTGCAGACAGTGCTGCATATGGCTCCTGTCTTTTTGTAGCCCCCCATGAAGCGGAGGAGCAGATTTTGGGTGGGAGATAATCTAAAGGAGAAGCAAGAATTTGATTCTTGTTAGTGGGAATTTTAACATGCCTCCTGTATCTGTGAGATGGGCAGGAAAAGGAGTCGTTTATCACGTGTCGTAAATGTTGCTTCAAGCTGCATCCAGTCGTTGGTCAATGCCGCTTAGTCACTAGTCAGTGGCATTTGTTCTGCTGCTCCCCGAGTCCACTTAACAGCTCCAGAGGAGCTGTTTCAAACCATTAATCCGGTTTCTGGAAGGGCTGTTGGGGATGGTTTGCAGAAGTGCTCAGTACTCCAAAAGAAATGCAGCTGGGTTATCCACAGCATCGTGCTCCGATAAAGCAGGCAGTCGCTTCCCAAAGCCCTGGATGCTTCGCTCCCAGTTTTTCTCTGGATGGAGAAGTTGCCCTCTTGCATTGAGACCTTCAGCACACCGCTCTGGCCTCTACTCTGAAATGTGGGTGGCTGCGGGAGAGGGGAAGCGAGCCCTCCTGCCTGCAGCCTGCCCTCCTGCCTGCAGACGCGCTGGGGAAGGGGCAGCTGGCCCAGCGGCTTTGGAACCCCCTGGCTGCCTGCCAGGCAGTTTGACAAAGGAGGAAACATCTCGGTGCTAATTGCATTCCTGAAAGTCCCATAAAAACTAGGTGGCAAGAGAGAGGAGAGGCCCCAGTGAGGGCATCACACGTTTGCCTCTAACGAAGAGAGACAGGCTCGCCAGGGGCCACGCTTCATTAGCTGCAGTGCTGCAGACCTGTTTTGGAGGGGGGAGATGCAGGGTTGTACAGCATCATCTTCACTTTGGTGTCTCTAGAAAAATCTCCCCTTAACCATCACTGCTGTTACCCAGCTCCCCGTGTGGGTGTCATTTGTGGCTCTTCAGCCCAGGGCTGTGGTTGCGTTGAGACTGTGCAGGAAAATCACAGCCTCTAAGCGCTACCGAAGCATAAGGAAAGAGCACTGGCCACGCTGCGGGCTGTTCCTCCCGCTGAAGCACAAAGGATCTCGTCCCAAAAATCCAGGCTGCCCGAGCAGCACAGCAATTGCTGGTGCTGGTGCAGCTTTGTGGAGTCAGGTCTTTTGTGTTTTCTCTTCCTCGTTTTTATAGAATTAGACAATGAATTAGATTTTATAAATGCTTTGCAATTGTAAATCGAGCCCTGCAACTTCTCTCTAGCTCTTAAGCAGCTGAGAGCATCTTAACTGATTAAGGTGGCTAAAGATCATGGCTGGCTGAAGCACAGTGAGATGGCGGTCCCTGGGAGTCTGGCCTCGCTTGCCGGTACGGTGCTCCCACTGACGCAGAAAGCTCAGCTCAGCAGTGAAGCATTAGGTGTCAAATGTGCACATACAGGCAAGTGCCAGGATCGCTTCGGAAGTGGGATTTAGGAAGTGACAGCTCGCTGAAAATCTGTGGCTTTTTTTGCGTATAATGGCCAAGCTGATGTGTGATGTGACTCCAGCTGCCCTGCAGAAACCACTTCAAAAACTGCTGAGGATGTACAAGTCGTCGGTATTTATTTCTGAACGCTTCCCTTTCTTGATTTTAGGGAATGGGGAAGCACTGTGAGTTTTTAGCCTGTACTAAGGCCCGGCGAGATCAGACTTTTTTGTGTTTCTTTTAACATAGCCTCAAATTTGAAGTCTCACTCCTGCTTCTGCAGTTTGTGCCTGGCGTTCCAAGCCCCCGGTGCCGTAGCAGCGTTTAACAGCAGGGTGTCTGCGGGAGGTCCGGTGGGACGACGGCTCTGTGGCCAGCGTGGCCGTGTCTGGTCGTGCAGTCCAGCCCTGCGCTTTGAGAGCAATGCTCAGGTTGGTGGCACCGCTGGTATCTCCACCCTGGGCTTTCTGGTGGGGTCTGTTACTATATAAACCACCGTGCCCGTGGACACGTCTTATGAAAGCAGACCTTTTTCCACACTTAGTTTGCAGCTATTATTCACCTGTCCTGTTGTGGTGCCTGGGCAGAGAATGCTGGTGCTTATCTGAAGACTCACATCTGAGAATAAAGGTGATTCAGCTTTAACAAATATTTCCTGTCCTAATTTTCTTCATTCCTAGTGTCTAAGCTTTTACCAGAAGCTGCTGTTAAGAAATAAATGGGTAGTATTTGATTTATTAACCTCCAACATGCAGATGATGGGTTGAGTGTTGTTTGGGGAGGAAGGGGAGCTGCCTGCAGCGGTGCCGAGGGAGGGGTGGCATTAAGCGAATGTAGCCCCTACCAGAAGGGAAGAGAGTGGTCTGTGGCAGAAGGAGGTTAGGGAACAGAGCCTAAACCGCATCTGCAATGTTTTCTTTTAAGTCATGTCAAATCTTGTTATCTTTAGGGTTTTTATTTGGGGGATTTGGGGGGGTGTGGTTATTTAGTTTGTGTAAAAAGGTGGAATCTGAGCACCATCTAGTAAAGTGGGATCTGAAAGGCAGAGGCAAAAGGACCACATAAGACATGGAAGTTAAAAATAATGCTTTGGTTGTTGGTAAGTGCTTGCGCAGCCGTGAGCCATGCATCTGCGGAGGAGATGCAGCTCCATCTCTGGGGCGGCTGCCCGCAGGTTGATCCTGCGCTGCTCCCCAGGCTGGAGGAAGGTGGGGGAGCATGCATCTACTGGCTTTTTGAGGCTTATTTTGGTGACAGAGCTTGCAGCGTCAGCTCGATCACTGCTGTGTGACCTCACAGTGCTGGTTGCTTCGTTAGTGGTCACAGTTATTAGCTCCTGGGGAAACAGCAGCTGTATGTGCTGTCGGGGCTGCAGGGCATGGGAGGGCTTGGGGTGAGCTGGACTTAGTACAGTGCTGCGAGCCAAAACCCTTTTACATTAGAGTGGGTTGTAAGGGTGTGAGTGTCTCTTTTCCCCACCAAAGAGCAGAGTATGGAACAGGGAGCGAAAAACCAGATGGAGTTGGGCTAGAAAGCAGAGGTGTGTGTGTGTCGTGAGACTGTGTGGGGCACAGGGTGGCCATCGCTCCTTGGCAGCCAGCAAACCTGGTTTCAACCATCTTGAGTGCTCCTGCCTACAGAGGCGCTGCATAGCCCGGAGACACCTTACGGCTGGAATAATTGGTGAGGAGATGGCACTGTGGTGGCTTCTCTCTTTTAAGATGTGGTCAAGAGTCACTCGGGCTGCACATTTATCCTAGAGCTTGCTGAAAGCCTTTCTCCATGCTGCATTCCTGTTTAGCCTTGGCTCTTATCACCTGGAGAAGCTGCTCAGCAGAAGCCCTTGCCCTGAAACAGCCGCATACCTGCAGAGAAACACATAACCCCCAAAAATCCTCCTGAATAAGAGGGAAAAAATAAACCTCTGACTCTGTCTCATAGCGATGAACCGAGTGCCCGTGCCTGGTGTCGCTGCTGGGTGGGCATCCCCTCTCCAGCTCACATCCCCCTTCCACCTGTGAAACATTTTGGCTCCAACAAGAATTTATATAGACTGCAAACATTTAATTAGAGACTAATCAGATGGGGGACCTCTGCTGTCCCCTTCCTTTCTCAGGGTTAAACTGCAGAGCTGGGCATGTTCCATTTACTCTCATCAAGTGAAGTAGTGTAAAAAAAATGTAAGGTTTAGGGCTGCTCCATTTACTGCCATCCTGTGGGTCAGCCTAAAGAAATGTAGGGTCCAGGTCAGCTGGGGCAGGCAGGGCTGAGCGATTAATGGGAGGAACAGCCGACTGAATTCACCTTCATCCCGCTGACCGATGCCATTCTCATCCTGTGTACAAGCTCCCTGCGGATGCTGTTGGCCATGTGTCCAGTGTCCTTCATGTGGATGACATCTAAGCCCCGAATCAGGAAGAAATCTCTGGTTTTGTGTTTTTTTTTTTCTTTCCCCTGAAGCATGTTTGTATAAACCAGATCTTTTCTGCTGTCAGTTGTCGACGTTCCTGCATTCCTGCTTGACCTCCTGCAGAGCGTGAGGGCTGCCACACCATTGCAACGTTTTGGTGAGGCAGAGCATGATTGCTGAAGGGGTGATTCGGAAAACGTTCCCACAGGCGGGGAAGGAACTGTGGAGGAGCCCACTGCTGCCATCACTTGTGGGATGTTGACTTTTAGATCTCACTCGAGTGACAGGAACTGGTGACCAAGTGCTGGAGTCACCCTGGGCTGCTTCCCGCTGTGGAATAACAAGCAGTGGTTCTTGAGCGTCAACCGCTGTCATTTTCGAGGGCTGTGGTGGGGCAGGGAAATGGGGGCACTCACACCTTGTCGGTGTGTTACTGCTGACCATTGATACCTGTCACCACATGTTAGTGGATGGCTTGTTATTTGTAACAGAGAAGCCAGGGAGGATTTCTATTAAAACACACCCTCTACTGATGCAGGCTTTCTGGGTGACATGGACGGACTTTGGCTCGGGCACAAGCTCCTTCCTCTTGGCACCCCTAAACCAAGAGAGATGGGCACCCCGTAAACCACCGCCTTGGTAGGGACCTGTCCCTAACGCTGTCTTGCTGGCATCTGTGCAGCCAGCCTCCCGCTCCCGACAGCTCCTTCGCCTTTTGCAGGTGGCTCTCTGGTGTCTCTGCCTTAAGGTACCAAATCCAGCCGTGTGCCATGCATGCTTCTGGGCTTTTGAGGTTCGATGTGGCAAAGTGCCAGGTCCTGCACTTCAGCCACAACCACCCCAGGCAGCGCTACAGGCTGGGAGCGGGGTGGCTGGAAAGCTGTGCGGAGTAAAAGGCCCTGGGGGTGTTGGTTGACACTCGCCTGGACATGAGCTGGCAGAGTGCCCAGGTGGCCAAGAAGGCCAATGGCATCCTGGCCTGTATCAGGAATAGTGTGGCCAGCAGGAACAGGGAGGTGATTGTCCCCCTGTACTCAGCCCTGGTGAGGCCGCACCTCGAGTGCTGTGTCCAGTTTTGGGCCCCTCACCACAAGAAAGACATCGAGGCCCTGGAGCGTGTCCAGAGAAGGGCAACGAAACTGGTGAAGGGGCTGGAGCACAGGTCTTATGAGGAGCGGCTGAGGGAACTGGGACTGTTTAGCCTGGAGAAGAGGAGGCTCAGGGGAGACCTTATTGCCCTCTACAACTACCTGAAAGGGAGTTGTGACGAGCTGGGGGTCGGCCTCTTCTCACAGATAACTAGTGACAGGACAAGGGGAAATGGCTGCAAGTTGCGCCAGGAGAGGTTTAGGTTGGAGATGAGGAGAAATTTCTTCTCTGAAAGGGTGGTCGGGCATTGGAACGGGTTGCCCAGGGAGGTGGTGGAGTCACCATCCCTGGGAGTGTTTAAAGAAAGGTTGGATGTGGTACTTAGGGATGTGGTTTAGTGGGTAATAGGTGGTGGGGGGACGGTTGGACTAGATGATCCTTGAGGTCTCTTCCAACCTTAATGATTCTATGATTTTATATGATTCTATGATTCTATGGGTGTGCTCATCTCCAGGAGCTGTGGCTTGTAGCTCTGGTGCAGAGAGGGGTTGAGAGCTGGGTGGGAGGTGTTTGCATCTCATGACCTCATCTTTGTGAAGTCTCTACTTCCCTGACACGCAAATGCTCGGTGGTGTTTTGGAGGATAATGGTGATGACTCAGTGCATGTGTTTCCTCACATCTCCAGTTCTTGGGAGGCTCCTGAAACCTCCCTGCCGCTTCCCCCCCAGGCCATCATTTCCACCCTTCCTCAATCTGTCTCTTTGCTTCCTCTCTGAATTTATTTCCCCCCTTTAACCTGGTTTCTGTTCTCTTTCTAATTTTATCCTGAGACATATGCTGCTCTCCTCTGAGAGTGCGCACATCCCCGTCCTGCTCCATGCCTGTTCAGAACGCTGAAGATCCCACGAGGTTCAAATGGCCGCTGGGCTGGGGCAAACGGCACAGGGTGACTCTCACCCACTGGCCGTGACCTGCAAAAGCGTGGCCAGTGCTTGTAGCTGCAGTGTGTAGAAATGCCCGGCTCCCCGCTCTGATTGCTCTGCTAACGACCTCCCGTGACGCCCGGTGCAGCTGCTGTGTGTTAGGTCAGTGGTGGCTGCGTTTCAGCGCAGGTAGATGGTTCTTAGCTGTAATGCTCTGTGCTTGATGAATATACTCCCCTGGACTTCGTTCACAATAAATAAATGAAGTGCTAGGTATTACACCACAAGGCATTACTGTTGCATTGTTGCCTGTTAAATATTATTGATTATTTGGGAGTTGGACTTGATGATACTTATGGGGCCCTTCCAACTCGAGATATTTTATGATCGTTGCATAGATGTCTCACAGGAAGACAAATGATGTCTCTGTTCATGTTTCTGCTCAGTGCTCTGTTCATTCTTCATCACCCTTCATGTTTGGGGCAGCAGGTACACCCTGCCTGCCCTGCCTTGCTCACGCCAAGGATTCGCGCTGGTTTTTCACACCATAACAGCAACTGAGTTGGACTTTCTTTCGCCGGTGGATCCAATACTACTTCACCAGAGTTTCCATTCTTGGCACGAAAGGGCAAGGCTGTCTTTCCTCACCCCTCCTTTCCCCCTGCCCAGGCCCTCATTGCTGTCAAAGTCTTGCAGCTCTCCCCAAATCTGGCAGCAGCTCCTTGGAGGACCAAACCTCACAGAGCGCTGCTGTTCCTGCCTCTTTTCACTGGGGTTTCTCGTTGTCCTTGAGCAGACCTTTTGCAAGCATTATTGCATGCTAATGAAGCATTAAATGCCAGGGCAGAATTAAAGAATAAAGAAGTGACGTCTTCGCCATCTTTACTGGAGCCAGAGCTCTGTCTGTGGGTCTCCGCTCTTAAAGCGACACAGCACATGGGTTGCAACCAGAAGTGTCATCTGATGGTGTGCGCACGTACCCAAACCCTCCTGTCCTGCTGCAGCCACCCCCTCCCACAGCCAGAAACCTATTTTAGAGAGTAGAAAGCTCCAAAAGAAAAACAAGATGATCTTTAAAAACACAGTGCATCGACTACTTGCTCCCCAAAGAGAGAAGATGGTCTTAGAATGAACTCACTTAAACGCTCTGCCTTCATGGCCAGTGTCCCCCTGAGTTCGGTGTTTGCGTTTGGTCCTTCAGATTACAGTAATTAACAGAAATAAACATTTAGAAATGAATGCTGTATTTGGGGTTTAGAGGCAGATGAAAGCCTCAAACCAGCAGGTGAGTGAAATTCTGGGTCTCTGCGGTTCTTGTTGACTGCACTGACAACCCATGAATTTTGCTCAGTTTGGTTTAAAAAACTCAATTTCAACAACTGACCTGAAAGGGAAGTGCAGCACAGGCTGTGCGTTTGTTCTTTCTCTTTTGGTTGTTTTTTTTGTTTGTTTGTTTTTTTTTTTCTGTCTTATTTCGAACGAAATTCTAACTTCTTCCAGCTTCTTTGGGAAGGGAGAAATCCATTCCAAAACCATGGACCTTCAGTGAACTTGCACCAGATTATGTGTTTGCATCCAAACACAGAGCTGGGCAAGGCTCCCACGAAACTGGATTATGCAGAGAAAGAATCTCTCTCTGCTCCAGAGCCCACTCCTTTTAACAAGGTCCAGCTGAAAGGACATGCAGCCCATTTGGGCTTTGGCAGGGTGGGAATTAGCCTGTTTTTCATTTGAAGGATGGGCCCGAACCGTAAAATTTGGCCCTGGAGGTCAGGCATTTATGATTGTGCAACTTTGATTTGGAGCCAAGTTTTATTTTAAGAACAAATTTGGAGCTTTTTGGGTGGTAGGAGGTAGTAGGAGCCTGCTCGGGCACCAGAGCAGGGAGATGAAGCTCATCCTTCCTGGAGGAACCATGCGCCGGCGGAAAAGTTGCAGCACTATAGCTTTTCTGCACTTCATCTAACACATGGTCACCATATGTCCCCTCATCTTTCTAAATCTTCCAGAGCCTTCATGGCGACAGAAGCTGAAGGCTAAATGCAGAGTTGTGTAAGCAGACCTGAGCTAAGAGATGGGCCAAGAAATATGTAAGTGGGGGAGAAGCTCCTGGTTCTGGACCCACGGGTGTTGGTGGTATCTGGGCAGGGTTGGGAGAGACAAGTGTAAACAGCTTTTTGGCAAGTGGTTTTTCTCTGTCAGCCTTTCTTGGGGTGAAAGAAAACAAATGGTGGGAGCTGCAGTGACGGGGCTTTGTGCACCATAACTCACTGTTAGGGGGTTGCAGATGAAATTCCATATTGTCCCTGACGGGCCAGAGAACTGGCTGGAGAGAGGAGCACTGCAGTGGGAGAGGTGTTGGTGCATCCCATGGGAGACCCAATAAACACCTGTGTCAGAAGGGATTGAGGTTGGTGGAGAAGGACAGGGGCACATGGGCCTTTTTGAGTTAGAGGATTGGAGGGGAACACAGGAGGAGGGAAAACCAGAGGGTTCCCACCGTTATTCCTGCCTTATGAATTTGTAGCAGCTTTTGCAGTGCCTTCCATGTCAGGTGCTTAAGGGGGGATGAAGCCGTGGCTGGGCATGTGCCCAGTTTGGTGGGGTGGTATTTGGACCCAGGGCTCAAAGGGAACCAGCACACCCCGTTTGGGATGAAGCGCTGTGTCTCTGGGAGGGTCTGGCAGCAGCCCCGGCCCCGTATCACGCCCTGCATCAGTAGCAAAGTCAGCAGCAGGACCTAAAAGCTCCAATTCCCAGCTCTGGGTCTCCGTCCAAAAGGCCACATGTGGCAGGCTCAGCTGAGGTGCTAACGTAAGCAAAAGTCAAGAGATTTGTGGAGTGCTGAGCTTACTTAAAAAAAAAAAAAAAAAAAAAAAGGAAGGCTTTATTTTAAGAAATGCAGCTTTAGATCTCCTCAGGAAATGACTCCTCACTGCCCGTTTTGACTTTCTGGTGGATCATCAGCTGTACCTCGTGACCGCGTTTCAGCTCCCCTTCTCTAGCGGAGAGAAGGAAAATGAGGAAAGGCTGGCCAGGGCTGCCGCAGGAAATCCGCCTGCCCCGGATCGCTTTCAGCTGCCTTCATGAGACAGCACTTTCCAAAGCCCTGTTTTTCCCTGCCCCGTTCTCATTTAACCCAGCCGCTCCCAAGTGAGTGAGGAGCTGGGGAGCTGAGGGGGCTTTTTGTAACGGCAGTGCTGCACGCGGGGCATGCTGGCAGGGACGTGGAGCTGGTGGTGGGGCTTGTGGTACCCAAAGGCTGGGTTAGCAGCTCAAGCGCGTATTTATGCCTTCACCTTTGGTTTCGTTAGCCTGCATCTCTGATGCTGGTTTTGATGATTGGCGAGCTCAGCCAGCGCTAGGGTTAAATAAAGGCTTGTTTAAAGCCTTGTCGGTTCTTGGCCAAACCCGTATGCTTTGAGATATAAATATCCATTGAAATGATGCAATGGAAGATGCACAGATCCATGTTGTCCGGTGTAAATAACACACAGAAAAGCACTGTTTACTTATCACTAGTCTCTCAGTGTTGTTTTGTTGCTTCAGCATTGCTTTGTGGGTAAATGAGCGTGAGCGAGCTCCCTTGGGGTGTGAATGGAGGCGGTCAGGGGTGCGTTCCGGTTTACACAGAAACCTTGGGCCCGTCATGTTTGCCTGTCTTTGTTTATACAGTAACCTGCTCTTCGCAAGGAGATTGTTGTGCTCCAGAGGCTCCAGGAGCTGGGGATGCTCCTGCCAACCTGCTGCCCCTTTTTTCCCTGTCAGACTGGGAATGGACCCTAAGCCGATCCCCACTATTTAAAGTTTCCTGAGCTCTCCCTGACTTCCTACCGGTGCCAACCCTCTGGCAGCAGGACGGCGCCGTGCGCCTGAGCTGTGCTGCGGGCAGGCTGCCTTGCCTTGCCTGGCCTCCTGATGTGCAGCGCCAGCTGCTTTGAGTCATGGAAAGAGATTTGTGGGGAAGTCAATGATTTATTTGCCTTAGCAGGCACTGTGTCTTACCATAGCCTTTTCCCAAATGGAAAGGTCTACGTTTTCCAAGTGTTCAAAGCCTCTTCCGCTGCCCTTCCTCCTCCCACTCAAAGTGGGCTGTTCCCAGAGCCTCTCTTGCAGACATCGGGCGATTTTACTGAGAGATTGGCTGGTCTGGTACAAAAACGATGCTCAAGCAGTGCCCCGTGTTGGTAGGGTTTGACTTCTTCTCTGATAAGCGGATGTTTTTGGGGTACCCACCCCTTGGGAGTACAAACGCCATGTGGTGTTGGGGCTCTCCAGGTCATGGGCACAGCAGCCAGGGCTCATTAAAGGGCTGGCACCGGGGAATCTGGCAAATTGCTTGCCATAACTTATTTCTCTCGGTTGTTTTTCCTGTGGGGTTTTTGTGTTTTGTTTTTTTTCCCAAACTAGTTATTCAAATAACCAAAAATAACCAAAGAACAGCTTTTTGAAGGTCCTGACCCAAAGCCTGGATGTGAGCAGAGAGACACAAAAATAAGTAGCTTGATTTAATAGGAACAAAGTGCAGTATGATCTTTCCTGAGTGCTCGGAAACTGAGAAACTGGGTTAAAAATCATAAGGATTATTTTTTTCTGGTGTGGTAGGCACATCAATTTCATTTTTCAGAAGATGGGGAAAAAAAGAGTGTTGGAGGAGCTTGTTTTCAAACCCTTTCTCCCCCTTCATAAAATCTGGGATCATTTGTTACTTCTCTCAAAAGAAAGCTGGTATTTTTGCATCATTTTATAGTCCCCAGAGACAAAGGACTTTAGAAAAAACACTTTCTAAGTGCATTGAGTTTCAGATCTCTTGGTGCAGCCGCGGTCGGCGCGGTTTCTGAAAGGCAGACTCGGTTATCGCGCGGGGCAGACGGGCTGTCCCGACGAGCGCTCAGCCACCGCGGGGTCCCGCTTTGCACCCTGCTGTCGGGAAGCCTGGGATGAAGTCAGGGTCAGAGGCTGGAAGTTTCTGCCAGCAGCTGCTATCCCGATTGCAGCTCGCTGGCAGTGATCTTGCCCAGGGACCGGAGCCGCAGTACGCAGCGCTGGTGTCGGGCTGCCACGCCGGGTTTGCGCGGTGCCGGGGTGAGAGCAGAGGGGATTTGGTCTGCGGCTGTCATCCCGGCGGGCAGCTGATGGGGAGAGGCAGAGGCGGCTGGGGTGAAACGAGGACAGTTGGACGTCTTGCCAAAAGCTGCCTGAGTGACAGTGAGAGGTGCGGCCCCGCCGGGGCATGGCAGTGGGATGGGGATGTGTTTCAGGGTGGGGAGAGAGAGAGGGAGCAGTTGGGCTGTGGGTCTCAGTCCACCTTGGTGGCCTCCTTGGGAAGCGGGGGTGCCTCCAAGCAGCAGCGTACCCTGTCACTCCTGCCCTGCTGGATCCCAGACTAGTCCAAACTTAGTCTGGGAACTGCTGTCCCTCCTCAGAAGCATTGCTTTCCGCTGCTGCACCCTCCCAGCTTGTTTCTACAGCCTCCCTGATGTGTGTTTCATGTTAAGCCCCCCAACAATCAAGACCTGGCTGGAAAGCATGTTATCAAATTCAACGGAAGCATTTCATTTCTCAGTTAGATCTGGATCTGTTAAACATCTAAGCTCATCTTATTTCAAGGATGGAAACAGAAGAACACATCTCTTGTTATGGAGAACATAATTAATGTCTTTTGGCTTCACAAACGAGGTTTCATAGAGAACATGCAAACTCAAAGGGTTCAAAGGGGTTGAAGTCCAGGGTAATGTCCTGCACCGTGAGACTTCTGCTGGTGCAGAGGTGTCTTGAAACACACCCTCCTTGAGGACACGTTTTCATCTTGGAAATGAAACTGGGAAGTGAAACTAGGTTCATCATCGGTATAGTGGTGGAGGCTTCCTGCAGGCGTGATCTTACATGGCATAGAAACTGAGTAACCACATCAGCACTGCGAGTGACCGTAGGATAGCTGAGACTGGAAACGTGCAGCACATTTTGCTGCAGAACATGAGTACCAGGTAGCAGTGTGCATGCTGCAAACCTCAGCTCTGGATCACCGTCACCAAAAGACTTGCTGCCACATTTCTTTGGGGCTCCTCTCAGGTTGTGTCCTCAGCAAGAGGACAGAGTGGATTCCTACCTCTGGTGCTCCAGGTAGATGCTGAGAAGTGGGACAACTCTTGTCATGCCCACATAAGAAATAAATGTATCCCACTCACCACGTTTCTCCAGTGTTCAGGCCGTGTGGGAGATGGATGGAGGGCACCAGAAGTGGAGCTCATGGTGCTTGCAGGAACGGCCGCTCTTTCAAGCTGATGCAGGCAGCGAAGATTGTAACATCTTTCCCATTAAAGGTCAACATGGAAATTCCCACTCTTGGCACATTCCCCATGATGAGCTTCAGCCAGTGCCTTCTTGCATGTTGAGCCAGTGTGGCCGAGGCAGAAAACACATTTCAGCGTGTTTTTATATTTCAAGCTCACACCCCACACTTAGTCACCCTCATATAGAAGGGTTTTTTCATCATCCCCTTCAACAAACAGAATTTCTTGGTTTAAGATGCTGTTTCTTTAATTTTCCAGTGGCAGTGGTTTAACAGGCTGCGTTACTGGGAACTGGCTGTTTACCTTCCCCGGGACAGTCATTCCAGGCTCAGTCCCCAGCCTGCCAGGAGCTGGAAGGGACAGGCAGGCTTTCTAGCTTCCTATACTGTCCTGGCAACCTGACACCTTTAAAAACTGAACCATATCATGAGCAATAACACTTCCAGAGATGGATTTCCAATGGATTCACATCTTGTGCTGGGCACTGTGGCGTCCAAGGGGGTCTGAGCTAAGGCTGATGATGCAGAGGCTTTGCCTGAGAGCAGGGGGGTGGCTCCCACCCAGGTCGGGACCATGGGATGGTGTGACTGCAATCTGCTTTCTTCTCTTGGCCCTCATAGCTCAAATTCAAGCATAAGCACGTTTACTAAATGCCGTGTACACTGATTCCCAACGCCAACTGCTTTGGATTCCTTGAAATAGCACCCGTTTAAGAAAACTGTGATTTATAGAGACATGCATTGCCATGGAGGCACCAAACTTGCTGTGTGTGACCCTGATCGCCTGAATTAATTGTGAATAAAAGCCAACCACCCCATGCGGTTTGCTTGTGAAGCAGAGGGCCCAGGGGGTCCTTCTGCAGCTGTGCCCCAAGCAGCAGTGGTGGTGGATGTAGCTGTGTCCCATGGACTCAAAACCAGCGTTAGGGAAGGGGCAAATCAAGCTGCCTCTGTGGTTGTGTCTGGGGAAAGGGCAAGGCTGTCATCGTGAAGGCAGAGGGAAGGATTTTTAATCTTCATCAGATGTAGGCAGGGAAGAAGATCACCTCTAGAGATCTTGTAAACATAACCTCCTCTGTCTAGTGATGTTTGAGTATGCAAGCTGGATCCAAAGCAAACGGTGGGAGTGCAAAAGAGGCTGTAGGAGGTCATCTTGTGACGTGCTGGGACATATGAAATGCCTAGTAAAACAGAAGGTGTTACCGTGACTTTTGGCAATGGATATAGCTTGACAATCCACAGCCTCTCTGGTAATCTTGGAGCAATGGGAGAGGCGGGGAGATCAGCGGTTTTGTGCCGACGACAGGAGCGTGTATATAATTTATTTTGTCTGAGGCGCTTGAGGCTGTTTCCAGTGGGAAAGCTGAGCTGTAATTAGGTTGCTGATGAGCCTCGTATACAAACCCTTCAGCTCTATAAACTATGCCTTCAAAGGCATCCCTTCTCCTAGGGCCCGACCAAGGAGGAATTTGAGCAGTATTTCCAGAGAGCTGATGGATGCTTTTCCGAAACCAGATGCTCGGCAGGCAACCACTCCACTTACTGTCACTGAAAGCCTTTAAGCTTGTTGACTCTCTCAGTCCGTGGCTAAACCTCATAGCTGCCAGGGGCTGCTTTGGTAGAGGGGAACCCTCACTGGATCGGTTTCTTCATCCATCTCTGCTGTGAACTGCCCCGAGCTACTCCCTGGGGGAGGTTCAGTGGGTCTCAGCAGCCTTCATGGTGCTGGCTGGGACGTAGAAGCCTCGCTTGGACACAGCAGACAGTGCTTGTTGATTTAATTATTTTAAAGGAGTTTTAGGGTTTTTGGGAGTAATTCTTAAGTAAAGCTGTTTGGAAAGCAGGGTAGGAAAGACCTTATGAAATGGTCGACCTGCTAGGCTTTCTGCTGCTAAACCCTTGGTTCAAAACCATCAGGGAAGCACTGCTCCATTCCCGTCTTCATTTCTCTTGATGTAGACAGAGAAAGAAGAGATTATGTCACACAAAACACTAGCCAGCCCGGGAAACATGGAAGCCCTTGCAGGAGCCCCCTGTTCTAAAGCGTTTCGAGGCCCCATTTTGAGTCTGCTGGGCTGCTGGTCCCTCCTGCACGGGGGCAGCTGCGGCACCTCGTGCTGGCCCGGGATGCTGCTGATGCCTCCCCCTTGTGCTTTCTCCTCCAGGCCACGGAGAGTGTCACTGCGGGGAGTGCAAGTGTCACGCCGGTTACATTGGGGACAACTGCAACTGCTCCACCGAGACAGACAGCTGTGTTTCCAGCGACGGGCAGATGTGCAGCGGCAGGGGCAGCTGCGTTTGTGGGAAGTGTCAGTGCACCGAGCCGGGGGCTTTTGGAGAGACGTGTGAGAAGTGCCCCACCTGCCCAGGCATCTGTAGCACTAAAAGGTACTGACGGGGAGGGGGGGTTCGGGAGGGAGTTCTCGCTGCTAGGATGGGCAGCTCTTTGATTTCTAGGAGACTTGTCAGCTAAGGAATTACACCCACTTCATTAACCAGGGTTGATTAGCCCTAGGCAAGCCTGCTGCTGCTCGGAGCCCACGCAAAGCAAACAGCGTATCCCAGGCAGAGGAGCAGCAAGCACTCACATGGTTTCTCATGGGTGCTTAATCTTCCCCTGTGTGTGTCTTTCTGCAGGGACTGCATTGAATGCAAACTGTTTAACTCAGGAAGACTGGCTGATAACCAAACCTGCCAAAAGCACTGCAAGGATGAGATCATCACCACTGTGGATGTTCTCGGTAAGTAGGCAGCAGCACGGACTGCAGACGGTGGGAGCCGGCGGCTGTGGCGTTGAACTCCTCTTAACCATAGCAAGACATATCTGTGGAGAAAGCCTCAAGGAACACCCGGTATCACCTGGTATTTAGAACCGTATGTGTGTGTGTAGTATGTAGATGTGTATATGGGGTATGTGTGACCCTCTCTCCGGGCTGTAATCTATATTGAAGTAAAAAAAACCCTTTGATTTTTAAATAACATCTGAAAAATCAAGATGTGTGAGGACTACTACTGCCACTGCAAGGAGCAGAGCAGGATGAGATCAGATGAGACAGAAGATTAGATGAACCATGAGAGAGTGCAAAAGGACAAAGTATCACTCAAAAAAAGCATTCCCTAATCTTCTGAGAATTCATCTTGGATGAAGTGAGATTGTGAGAGAAAGCAAAGCTGTTTTGGAGACAACGAGTTCTGCTTTGGTGGGATCGACTGCTCCTCTGCTGCACTTTATGTCCTCTTCTAGAGGTCACCCCACACAAGTGTCCCTCAGCAGATGACTTTCTGCTCCTTCTTTTCAAGATCCATTCTGGGAGTCCCTGGTGGTATTTGGGGGAATAGAGGGGACCCAGACTGTGACAGCTTTAATTGCAGTCCTGACCCTGGCCTTAGCAATACTCCTTGGAGGGAGGGAAGGAGAAGCTGGCGTTTCTAGATCAAGTAGGGATAAATTGCTTTCCACATCTGCCATTTCCTCCTTTTCCCATAGTTTATGGAAGTAGGAGTGCTCCACCTTGCTTTCCCTTTCCCTCCCTTCCTCCCACGCTGCCTGCAGGTGCTGTTTTTCCCATTGACTCCTCTCACCCTCAGCGTCTAGCTTTTAAATTACAACCGGGGGGCGATTCCTACCTTCTCCTTTTGGAGACTTGTTCTTGTTCTCTCTATCCTCCCTCCCAGGGAGTGCACCTACACCAGCACACTGTGAGAGATTACAGGACACTTCCAAACCACACGAAGCTCCATCCTGATGCCTGGCTGGCCTGTGTTTCTTAGACGCCAGCAAATACTAGGGATTAAAGCTCAACTCTCCTGCCTGGGTGTTGCACCATGCCAAAGCCAGCCTTTGTGCTGACGGCGCCCTGGGAGGTGAGGCTGGGCTGTGGCTTGCCAACCCCCCCGCATGGCTTTCAGAGAGAAACACGGCCACATTTCTGTTTTAAGACATTTTGGGGAATTACCCTTATTCTTCTGTTGAACTGCTGCAGTCAGATTGTGGGTGGTGCCGAGCTCTTGGTAGCTCAGGGCACTCTGCAGCTTGGAGATCTGGGTTGCTAGAGAAAGAGGTAAAGCAAAATATTCCTAGAGAGAGTGCTTGGAGACTATGGACTACTTTACAGGCAGACAGACAAATCCTGGTGTTCAAGTAGTTTTGTGTTATGTAGCAGATGTTAAAAGTCCACGTTGGGAAGCCAAACGCTGGTATTTGTCACAGAAGACATAGGTCTGCACTGACTTGGCAGTGAAGGATGGGACCTGCTTAAATAGGACAAGGGGGAATGACTTTAAACTGAAAGAGGGGGGATTTAGATTAGCTATTAGGAAGAAATCCTTTACTGTAAGGGTGGTGAGGCACCGGCACAGGGTGCCCAGAGAAGCTGTGGAGGCCCCATCCCTGGCAGTGTTCAAGGCCAGGTTGGATGGGGCAGGTGTCCCTGCCCATGGCAGGGGGGTTGAAACTAGATGGGCTTTTTGGTCCCTTTCAACCCAAACCATCTCTATGAAATGCTGAGTTGCAATGAACACAAGCTGGAAGAACCAACGTGCCTGTTGGCTCTGAGTATGAAGCAGCCAGTGCTTCAAAGCTTTGTAAACCAGAGGCATCTCTCATTGGACTGATGAGCCAAAATGATGCCTTTTGGGAGTGTTATATGACTTGCATTGGATTCTGCAGGATCACCTTTGCTTCTGCAGTATTGCATTTCCATTCCTGATGGTTACAGAGAGGGGCTTTCAACATAGAGAGAAGCATGACAGGTCCAGTGCTGGTCTGAACGTGCCAACAGCACACATCAGTGGACCAGAAAGTTTGATGTAGCCATCTCTTTGTGGATCTCTGAAACCTAGTCAAGACCAACAGAGATCATTACTGTCAAGACTTTAATTCCAGTCTCTTTTAGTAGAATAATGATGCAAGGATGGGATTGAAAGCAGCTGGATCTGGAGGAACTAAGATTTGCTGCTTAACTCAGAAGGGCATTAGTCAAGAAGCATGGAAGTTTTATCAATATTAATCTAATTAGTACTTTGCTTTGTAACAATCAGCACTTCTCCAGCCCTGCCTTTGACACCACTGTGGAGGTAGAGCAGGTTCTCCTGTCCCAAGGTAGGAACAGCTGAGGTTTGTCCACACCAGGAGCCCTCACCAGAGGGACAGCTGCATGTGGGCTCAGAGCTGTTGAAATTAAGGGTATTATTAATCTTTCGACCGAAAGCAGGTCAAAGGCATTGAAAGGAAAGACAAACAGGCAGGAGAGAGATAAGGGGCTGCAACAGCAGTGGTCATTAACGTGATCATTTTTCAGTGTGATGGACAGGTACGGATGCAAGTGAGGAGGAGAGCTGTGGTGAAGCAGCCATCCTCAGGAAGCATCTTATAGTGACCAGAGCAGTGACAGGCTGTGCCTGGTGCTGTGGTATGTTAAACAGAAAGCAAACAGCATCCATGTGTTCGTGGGAATCGAGTAGCCTCATTTCTTGCAGCTCCCCCATCTCCACATCTTCCCCTCTAACCAGCTCCTCCCTTCCTCCTCCCTCCCTCCTCCCCTCCCCATTTTCCTCTTCTATCTCACCCTTTAAAAACAAACTTCTCAACTGTTTCCGGAGCTGGAGCTGCTCAGCGCAGCTGGAGCACGAGCCAGCCATGGGCTGCTGCTGCCGCCGGCCCCATCTGCATCCTCGCGGGCTCAGTCTGTGCCCCTCGCCTTCTCATCAGCTTCCATGCTTCAAGAAATGTAGCAAATTAAGAAAAGAATGGCATTTATTGCCAAAGCCAACTTGCATGGAGGAAGAGCGTGTGTATGTGTGAAGTCGTGTCTGTTCGCCGCGCAACGTTTGCAGGGCGCCACATTTTCTGGAGCAGTAAGTCTGGACGCTGCTCAGTTACAGTTTGCACAAATTGTGATCACACTGTTCTGATTTCCAGGCTTGCTCCCCATTCCTCTGCTCACAGACACACATGGGAAGCCCTGCTCAGCTTCCAGGGGAGGATTGTGCTTATCCATACTACTAAACCTTCTGACTAGGTCAACCAAGGTCCATATCATAGCTTTAGACATGTCCCATTAGAAAGGGTGACCTGGTCAAAAATCAGGGGAACCCACTCTGTTGCAAGTTGTTGGGGAAGGGAGGGGGTGGAATTAGCTTAAAAAGAAGAGAGTGTTGGAAGCATTTGTGTAAGGAATTAAGATACAAGAGTTCTGCAGTCTTCAGGAATTTTCTTTAATATAAAACCCAAACTAAATCTCTGAGACTTTGCGTCTCGTTCCAGAAACGGATGACCCGAACGCGATCCTCTGCGCCTACCCGGTGAACAACTGCGTCATGAAGTTCACCTACTCAGAGCTTGCCAGCGGGAAATCCAACCTCACCGTCCTCAAAGAGCCAGGTTGGCCCTCCCTTGGGTTTCCTTTTAACAGCATGGGCTGCCTCACAGGGGGTGGCGGGCTGCTGGGGAGCCTGGTGGGTTGGGGAAAGGCTGGTTTCGTTGCCTGCGTGAGGGCAAGCGTGAGCAGATGAACTGGGATGATTTAAAAGAATAAGTGTGTTTTACAGTGCTGAAACCCAGCTCCAAATGCTCCCAGCTCAGTAAAATAGGACTCTGGAAGTCAAACATGTACCTGAGCCGCCAGCATTGCGAGCAAGTGGCTGAAGGGCCCTCTGCCAGCTTGGGATGCTGAGATTAAACCCGGCCTATTTACGTAGCAAAAAGCATGCCAGGTACTGATTTGGAGATACAGCCACTGGGAGCAGAACATCAGATGGGAACAGCTGGTGTTGCTGCTGGTTAGGTCAGGAACAGGCTGCCCAGAGAGGTTGTGGAGTCTCCTCCTCTGGAGACATTCAAAACCCTACTGGACACATTCCTGAGTGATGCGCTCTAGGTGGCCCTGCCTTGGCGGGAGGGGTTGGACTAGATGATATTTCGAGGTCCTTTCCAACCTCTACGATTCTGTGATTCTGTGACGTTAGGAAAGCCCCCACCACCCATGGATTGCTGCATTTCTGAAGAGCCAGCTCTGGTCCGGGCAGTGGGAGGGCTGTGTGTCCCTGCTCCCCTCCCGCGGCTGCCACAGACAGCTGTGATTCCCACCGTTATTTGAATCACGTGCAATGCCGTTCCTCAAAGAAAACCCCACGTGGTGTTGCAGGACGAGCTGGCGAGCACCCAGCAGTAGCTTTTCACAATCTGCTGTGGTCCTCTGAGGCACAGGTCGTTATGAGAAACACTGAGATACCTCACATTTTATTTTATTTGTGCAGCAGCTTGCACTTAATTGAAAGAGCAGTTGATTAGCTGACACTTAATGTACTTATTTAAAGTGCCTAGAGTTCACCTGCCTCCACGTGGGCCAGAAGCAGAGCTGGATTTTGCCAGAGGCACCTTAACCTTCTCTGTCCCACATGGGTGACCCAGCATTAAAACCAGGTGTCACTCTTGGACGGTGGCACGGCAGCACAGCTCTTCCTCTGAAGCTCTATGTGACGTTCCGGCCCCAGTGACATCCATGAGGGCTGTGCCTTTGACCTGCCTCGAGCCAGGAATTTATTTAATTAAAAAATAATCCCTTTGGCTTCAGAGAGGACTGTTGATTTTTATTTTTTTTTTAATTTAGTCATTGCTGCTAACACTGCCCTGAGGTCACTTGCTCAGTGGCTGCAGT
This sequence comes from Psophia crepitans, assembly GCA_013399095.1. Classification (NCBI taxonomy): domain Eukaryota; kingdom Metazoa; phylum Chordata; class Aves; order Gruiformes; family Psophiidae; genus Psophia; species Psophia crepitans. The sequence continues at coordinate 89,480 of VWZZ01000089.1, forward strand.
CCAGCTTGTTACAGCCCAGTATCCTGATCCGGGATACACCCGCACCAGAGCTAATTACCTTCTCCCCCTCATTACCAGCATGCAGCTCAGCCCCCAGCGCTGTGACGATCGTTCTGGCGGTGATCGGCACCGTGGTGCTGATCGGCATCATCCTGCTGGGGCTCTGGAAGCTGCTCGTCACCATTCACGACAGACGGGAGTTTGAACGATTCCAGAGCGAACGCTCCCGGGCCAGATACGAAATGGTGAGCCCGGGGTGGAGGGGCTGCTGCGGTACGGGAGGGCTGTCAGCACGTGCCTGCAGCAAACAGCTCTGCAGCGATGGAGAAGGGTGGCAGGCACAAGGGGTGCGGATGCCCGTGCCCTGCGGTGCCACACAGCAGGGCTTCAGGGACCGGCACATTGTGCTGCCCTTCCCCTTGGCAAGTTACAAATATTCTGGAAAATTTGGTTTCGTCATGTATTTCTGCTCAGTGCTGGAGGGCTGAAGGAGGTCAGGTCCATGAGGGAGACCTGCTGGGAAGCTTTGGGTGAGGTTTCCCAGTGCTTGGGGGCATCACCTGTGCCCACAGACTGGATGGAAGGTGGGTCTGATGGACAAACTATGGAGAAACAGCACTGCTCTTGGATCTGAATGTGCATTTCGGTCAAAGCCAAATGGAATGCTATCTCCAAATTTATTGGTGCAGGAAGGGAGGGATTATACACATTTTCACCATGACACAGACTTTGTTCCTCACCTTTGTTCTTTTTGTCCACTCATTTCTCCAAAGGCATCCAATCCTCTCTACCGAAAGCCTATTTCCACGCATAACGTAGAGTTCACGTTCAACAAGCTCAACAAGTCTTACAACGGTACAGTTGACTGATGGGGTCTCAGCGTCTGACTCTGCTGTGGACAATTGCTTGACTGTATGTGCTGCTTCCCCACTTGAAGATGGGATCCTCTTCAGGGGCGAGAATCCCTTACGACAGGACTGGTCGCTGACCAAAGCCTGTTATTTGCACAGTAAGGAGAAAAGTCTGGTTCGTTCTGGAGGCACGGACACAAAGGCAGGCTCCTCGCCTGTGCTGATGGACTCCGAGCCGTGTGAGACTCCATACCCCAGCTTTCTGGATATATTAAACCTGCCAACTAAGTCAACCAAGTGCCATATTGCAGCTTTAGACATATCCTGTTAGAAAGGGTGACTAGGTCAAAATCAGGGGAACCCACGCCATTGCAAGTTGTTGGGGGGGGGGGAATTAGCTTAAAAAGAAGAGGGTATTGGAAGCATTTGTGTAAGAATTAGGAGACAAGAGTTCTGCAGTCTTTAGGACTTTTTTTATATAAAAAAAATAAAAATATTGTGCATATATGATGCTGTGAGTAGAGTTCATTGTTTCCTAGCAGAGCCCCCACCAAAACTGGGGCTTGCTCCTGCAAGCAGCAGTGGTGCTGCCTGGCTGATTTATTAATAGAGTCTTACCGGTCAGAGCATGGTTATAAAAATAGGCGCTGGAGCCGCAGTGACTGCCGCAGAAGGTATGTTGATTTAATACCCCGGTGCTGACCCAGGGCGAGGAGTGCCCCAAGGAGCTCCCACTCGGTGCCGGTGCTGTTAAACAGACGACGGGAAACTGGTGGGACCCTGAGGTGAATGGGAGTTTAGTCTGAGGCAACTAAATAAAACACCCATTCCTTGGGGGTGCAAGTAGCTATCCGGCCTGGGTGCCTGCAGGAGGGCAGCTGGGAGCACACGGCAGCTTATCCAGACCTCTGTTTTTCAACCAGAGGACTAGAGCTGTGTGTGGGGGGGTGGTGTCCAGCAGAGCGTGGCTGGAAAAGCAGGGGAGCCCTGAGCTTTTGGCTGGAAAGGGAGCTGGATAAAAACCCAGTGTTGTTGCTTCACAACATACATTTTGCTTTGGGTTTGGTTCCACCCCCCGAACTGCTCCCCCAGCCCCATCTGTTTCCCTCTGGAGCTGGGGTTTGGGTTACCCCCTCTGACAGCTGCAGCTTCAAACCCACGCAGGCTGCAGCGGGGCTGCAGCCGCTGGCAGGAGAGAGAGACTGGAGCAATTGCTACTGCCTTCTTTTTCTCTTTTTTCTTTTTTTTTAGTCTGTCTCTTTGCCCTGAACAGATCACGCAATAGTCAGCTGAAGGACGCTTGCCAGGGAAAAGCAAAACCAAATGGTGTTCGTTGTTTTGACTTGCTCTTCTCATTGGAAAAGGGCCATGGGCCCATCCTTCCGGATTATTTTTTTTTTTTATTTGTTTTTGCCTCTATAAACAGAAGCTCTTATTTCCTCAGTATAAACAGCTCTCCTTCAAGAAGTTTATGGTCCCTCCTCCTCCTACCAGCAGTACTGGAGAAATGCAGCAGACCACACTAAAAATAGCTCGACACAGGGATATTTTGTTTTTTAGGAGTGCAGTGTCACATTGGCAGCATTGGCGCTGCTCAGGTGGGCTAAAACCCTCAAAACCCCACAGAAATGAAATCTGTACCCTGCCTTCCCACTTGATTCCACTAAATCTGCCCTAGCAGGGGAGGAGGGTGCATACAGCCTGGAAACAAGTGCCAGGGCAGGTTGTGGTTAAACACTGCTTTGTGTAACGCAGTGGTGCGTGGGCTGGGGGCTGCGCTGCCTCCTCCCCGCAGTGCCGCAAGCGATAGGACACGCCTGAACGCTGCAGAGGGGCAGCTCTTCAGAGCTCCCCGGTTCCTTGCACAGTATTGACGCCCAAGGCCAAAGTTTGCAGGCTGAGATGTTGCGTGTTGAATACCTGGGATTAACGCTGCCGCCTGGGAAGGAACACCCATGGGGCAAATTTGGGTTTCATGACCAAGTGCCAGGCTGGCAAGATAGACTTCTTCACTGTCACAAAAGAAAAAAGAGCAAACAAACAGTTGAAAAATAATCCTCACAAGTAGACAGAGCAAGTTCTACCTTGGTTCATGCAACGGCCTCACACAAGCCATAGTGCCCCAGGCAGGGAAAGGGGGAGCAGGAAGGGAAGTGGAGGGAAAGGAAGGGCAGGAATCCTTTAAACCAGCTTTGCCACCCAAAGCAGCAAACGCTGTGAATACAGCTCTGCTGCCGTTAATTTGCGAGGAACTGAGCCATTTAAAAACAAATCCACGCCTTTGCTTTCTTCCTTTGCACCCCAAAAGGAAAGGCACAGGCCGTGCCCCCCTGCCACCCCTTCCCTTGCAGATTACCTTTACGCTGTGGCATTTCCCAGCACGCTGGGTTAGTGCCAAGAGCCCGGACGGTGCAGGCAGCCGCAGGGAGCCGAGGTCTGACTCACTGCTAAGGGCTGGTTTGGGCAGGGGGGGTGGAAAAGAGGAGGGCAGAGGCCTGGGGACAGGGCTGCAAGTGCCCGCCTTCCCCTGCAAGGGGAGACGCGGCTGTAGAGCAAACTGGCCTGCAGAGTAGCCAGGAGTAATGTGTGGAGCGAGTGGCTGAGGGAAGGGTGCCACGGGCCAGGCACCCGCCCCGGGGTACAGAAAGAAGGGAATAGGGGTGGTGCTGTCAGTGAAGAGCATCCTGCTGCCCACGGCACTGGGCCACCCAGCACAGAATGACACACCCCCACCCCCCCACCCCAAATTTAGCTTCTCCACCAAATTGCATCTAAAGAAAGAGAGAAGGAAGCGATGCTGTGAGCGAGGAGGCTTTGCTTTACTGTGTAAGCAGATCTGCCTTTACCCTTGTAAGGTTAGTGCCAGGCACAGTCATGGGAATGGTGTATTTCCGTCAGCAGCAGTTTATTTGTGTCTGTAAATAACAGGCAGCCTGACCACAGCTAGCATTCCTGAATGAAAACTCCAGCAGAAGGCACCGACGGGTCACATGTGATGGAAAAATGTCAGCGCTTGTCTGGCCACGCTGGAATCCGGATGCCGTTGCAACATCAGCCCCTCCTGCTTCCCCCACCACAGCTGGCGGCTGCTGCTGTGCGGTCACCGGGGCTCAGCAGCGCGTTTCCCCCGTGCTACTGGTGTTTCTGGGGGAGAGAGTATCGTACCACGGCCTGGGAAAAGTCAAGACCCTTGACAGCACTATTTGCTTTGCTAATGGTGGAGATGCACGGTAACCCTTTGCTGCAACACAAGCCGGAGGGAGGCATGCCCCCTCTGCATCCTCTTTGCCCTGTACGGTGGAGCGAGAAGATGCTCAACAGCTGAAGGCTGAGCCCAGGCTCTGGAAGATGAATGCCTCACACTCTTCAATCTGTTTAACCTTGCATTTCTCCAGCCACGTGGAAAGTGAAGGAGCTAGTGCATGGAGAAAAAGGTCACCAAGATTCCTGGAAAGAAATACCAAGGCAAGATAACTGACTCTGCAGCCCAGCAGCATTTCCTGACCCTTATATTCCAGCATCATCTCTGGAGCTCAACACACTTTGAACTGGAATTGACTATTGTTCCTCTACCTCCTCTTCACTGCCAGCCTGCAAAAAGCCAAAACAATACAATACAATAGGGACACAGGGTTTGATCTCACCCTATCCCTTTCTCCATGCCCACTAGTTAGTGCTGGTATCCACGGGACGCACCCTGACAGAAACTCCTCTGTTCAACTGTCATGACCCAGAAGGATTACCCAGCCAGCTGTGCATTCGTAGGACTCCGTCATGCACGAGGACAGGAAGGATTAATTTCCTCAATTACTTTATTGCATTTACTAGAGGTCATCACTATCAAGGCAAGTACAAGTACGGCTAGTTTATCTATACTACAGATTACTGCCAGAAAGCAAATATCTATTTCAACAGCAGCACAATCAATATTAGCAGCAAGTCTATATTTCAATATTACAAATTACTACAGAACTACCACTAGTAAAGCAGCAAATATACTTATCAGTAATTACTTATATCCGTGCCTGTATATCGATATAGTTACCGGTACCAAATGCTCATCAAACCATCCCAGAAGTGGGGCCAACTGGACAAAGTCTCACTTGGACAATGATCCGCGTCACGGAGCCCGGAGTCAGCCAGGTGTCCCCCGTGAGGGTCTGCTCTGCTGAGGAAATGTCATGGGGAAAAGGAGTTCATGCACAGGCACTTCTCAGAGAAGGATGCTCCATTTTGAGTATATAAAGTAAGTCGGTTTTTGCATCACAGAGACATCAGAGGTTGAAGATGCTGTGAATTTCTGGTCTTCNGGGAATAGGGGTGGTGCTGTCAGTGAAGAGCATCCTGCTGCCCACGGCACTGGGCCACCCAGCACAGAATGACACACCNTCAGAGAAGGATGCTCCATTTTGAGTATATAAAGTAAGTCGGTTTTTGCATCACAGAGACATCAGAGGTTGAAGATGCTGTGAATTTCTGGTCTTCGCTTGGCACACCACCCAGAGATGCTGTGAATTTCTGGTCTTCACCTGGCACAGCCAGTAATAGATGATGTTTTCTATTCTCTCACACCAACTTCCGTATTTTCAGACTTTTTCTGTTCTGTCAGAACAGCCAATGGCAGTTACCGACTCTTACTCTCTCAGGATGTTTTCTCCCTTTTTCAGACCTTTTTTCACCTTTCCAGATGATAACTTGCTGTTACAGTTCCTTGGTTTTGCACTTTTCGTTGAAGGTATCTCAGGAGGTCTCTGGTTTCTCAGTACCCAGCTGCACTTCAAAGATGCCAGCTGTGTTCCTCAAAGATGCTTGTGGTTCACAGGCCAGCAGGGATTTTCTCCGTCAGTAACTGAGCAGACATCTTCTTCTGTGCAATATTTTCCCACTTATAACGGAGTCACCTTTAGGGCTGCTCCCATCACTCCACCCCTTGGCCTACAACCACTGATGGGTCACTAGGAGTGAGACTACACCCTGCCTGGTGCGTCTCTCTTGCCTCCTAATGCGTGAGGCGGAGGAGACTCATGGTCCTGTTGGGCCCAATGTTGTTGCAACTTCTGAGAGGGTTTGTTGGTTGAGACATGAGTATACAGTACTGGTTTGGATAGAGGTGACACAGACAGTGCTTTGATACAAGATACACTATAGAAAAGCGTGAATCCTACAGCTTGGACAAGAGCTAATGTCACTGAGCTGCGTCATGCCCATGCTGTGGGGTTTGGCAGCCAAGATGATGGCCATGGCTGGCCCCGGGCCTTGCAAACCATGAGGACTATGCTAGGCCACATCTCAGGGACTAAGGACTCTACTCCATGGTTTATCAGGACTAACAGAACCAGCCCAAGCAGGGACTAGACAAAACTAAAACTGCTACAGCTGCACATACATACCAAGGAGGGGGCGGACTATGAGTCCATTACTTTAAGCTACAGATACTTGCAGCCCTCTGAGCCCACTGAGCTCTGCTGCTCAGCCGCAGGTGGCACAGAGGTGATCTCCCNAGCAAGTCTATATTTCAATATTACAAGTTACTACAGAACTACCACTAGTAAAGCAGCAAATATACTTATCAGTAATTACTTATATCCGTGCCTGTATATCGATATAGTTACCGGTACCAAATGCTCATCAAACCATCCCAGAAGTGGGGCCAACTGGACAAAGTCTCACTTGGACAATGATCCGCATCACGGAGCCCGGAGTCAGCCAGGTGTCCCCCGTGAGGGTCTGCTCTGCTGAGGAAATGTCATGGGGCAAAGGAGTTCATGCACAGGCACTTCTCAGAGAAGGATGCTCCATTTTGAGTATATAAAGTAAGTCGGTTTTTGCATCACAGAGACATCAGAGGTTGAAGATGCTGTGAATTTCTGGTCTTCGCTTGGCACACCACCCAGAGATGCTGTGAATTTCTGGTCTTCACCTGGCACAGCCAGTAATAGATGATGTTTTCTATTCTCTCACACCAACTTCTGTATTTTCAGACTTTTTCTGTTCTGTCAGAACAGCCAATGGCAGTTACTGACTCTTACTCTCTCAGGATGTTTTCTCCCTTTTTCAGACCTTTTTTCACCTTTCCAGATGATAACTTGCTGTTACAGTTCCTTGGTTTTGCACTTTTCGTTGAAGGTATCTCAGGAGGTCTCTGGTTGCTCAGTACCCAGCTGCACTTCAAAGATGCCAGCTGTGTTCCTCAAAGATGCTTGTGGTTCACAGGCCAGCAGGGATTTTCTCCGTCAGTAACTGAGCAGACATCTTCTTCTGTGCAATATTTTCCCACTTATAACGGAGTCACCTTTAGGGCTGCTCCCATCACTCCACCCCTTGGCCTACAACCACTGATGGGTCACTAGGAGTGAGACTACACCCTGCCTGGTGCGTCTCTCTTGCCTCCTAATGCGTGAGGCGGAGGAGACTCATGGTCCTGTTGGGCCCAATGTTGTTGCAACTTCTGAGAGGGTTTGTTGGTTGAGACATGAGTATACAGTACTGGTTTGGATAGAGGTGACACAGACAGTGCTTTGATACAAGATACACTATAGAAAAGCGTGAATCCTACAGCTTGGACAAGAGCTAATGTCACTGAGCTGCGTCATGCCCATGCTGTGGGGTTTGGCAGCCAAGATGATGGCCATGGCTGGCCCCGGGCCTTGCAAACCATGAGGACTATGCTAGGCCACATCTCAGGGACTAAGGACTCTACGCCATGTTTTATCAGGACTAACAGAACCAGCCCAAGCAGGGACTAGACAAAACTAAAACTGCTACAGCTGCACATACATACCAAGGAGGGGGCTGACTGTGAGTTCATTACTTTAAGCTACAGATACTTGCAGCCCTCTGAGCCCACTGAGCTCTGCTGCTCAGCCGCAGGTGGCACAGAGGTGATCTCCCCTTGGGCAGGGATGCCTCTCAAGGCTACTCCTCGAGCTTGAGACATCCCTTAACTGGCATCTGATGTCTGTAATGAGGTAAGTGACATTTTACATTAGGCCTAAAGGTATATTGTATGCTAGCAACATTTATATATCCAGCTCTAGCTTAATTATTGGCGTAGAGTAAGCAGTAGGGTGTTTTATTGCTGTCTAGTCACCGTCTAAATTATCATTTAAATCACCTTTTAAATCATTGTCAGATCATTGTTAAATCACGGCTTAGTTAACATTCAATTATTGCTTAATCACCATTCGACTTTCAATCATCAATTAATTCCCATTTGATCGTCGTTTATTCATTAATAAAACCCTTTTAGGTAACCCCACAATAACTTCTCTTCGTAATTCACCTGTGACAGTAGCCAGTTCTGAGAATGAGTTACCCTGTCTGTAGGTCCTTTAAAGCTTCCATAGTAGCATTTTGAGTAATTTCAGGTGTAACAGAAATAGTAACAGCAGCTTGTTCTAATTCAGCGACACCCAAGTTTGTGCACAGACACACTTAGGAACCTTAGATGGTCTTGTTACTGTGGGCTTAGACCCTCTGCCCTGGTTACCTACAGGGTAATGGTTGTGCTGGAGGTTAAATGTCAAATCTTGAGATTGAAATGCCGAAGGGGTAAGACGTGCTACGGTACAAGTGCCTGTCTGCTGTGGTGGTACGCTCTGAGGCATTAGTGCTGCAAATCCGGAATCATCCAAGTGCTAAAACGTCAGCCACCAGCTTCACCCGGAGTCATTGCCGTGTTTGCAGAATGAACACCATGGATTAGAAAATCAATTCCATTTCATTAAGCGCATTAATCGAAGTGCCAAAAGGGGTTACGATCTATACAGCCAGCTATGTTGCTTGGGCCACGTATGTCCCAATTATCATTAGTACTAAGCCAACCATTACTCTGTAGGCAACAGCGTGTAGAATTAAGACTGCTGAGATTATAGTATCTGTGACAATCTGTGTTATTAATGTTCCACGTAACATGCCAGAGTCCATTAAAAACGCCTTTGTTTGTAATCGCTGATTCATTATTTCAGGTTCGGGAGGTTTCCAGAATCAATACAAGCTTGTGTTCTGTCACACTGACATTGAAACTGTGCCTGGGTGTGGTTGTAGTACAAAATGTAATTACAATTGCTTGTTTTCCCCACCCAAACTGAAATTGTGTCCTGGGGCTTTGTAATCCACCATGGGCTCTTATCATCAAAGGTTGGACGTGGTACTTAGGGACATGGTTTAGTAGGTAATATAGGTGGTAGGGGGATGGTTGGACTAGATGATCTTGGAGGTCTTTTCCAACCTTAATGATTTTATGCTTCTATATGAATGTGCTTCGACAGGCTGTTGTCCATAATTTGGTGTATTGGGGAGCAAGCATGTCAAATGAGGGTCACATCAAGATGCTTCGGGCACAGGTTCTGCTAACCACCAAAACTTGGCGTCTAATAATTGAGGGTGGTGTAAGCAAAACAAACAATCCAATTCACTGCCTGCTTGAGAAACTGTATTCATAAATTGAACGGTGCGATTGCTATTCCATTCTTGAGATAAGGGAACAAGCAATATTGTAATTACTAGATATGATCCAGTCACTGTGTATATAATATAACAATTGTAAGAAACAAAAGTGCTCATGACGTCGTTTAGTTTCATGCCAACTTGCCAAATCAGCACGATGAATAAGGCAGGACCAAAATCCAGGGAGAATAATCTGACTTTCCAGTTGGTGATGTTGCAGGGAGGGTCACCTGAAAGAAAAACAAAACCGCTTCATTCCTTTTGGGTAGAAGGTAATTAGGATATCCATTGCTTAGAAATGAGATGCTCGCCACCCTGGTGATCGAGCACCTTCCTTCGATTTTTCCATCTTTTAGTTTTCCAGTCATTATATGTATTGCATTGGCGCTGGGCTTTCCCAGCTTTTCCATATTATACTGTCAAATCCCTTCAATCCAGCCACGATGTGCTCTGTGCATCACCATCTCCTGGGCTGCACTGAGCGTGCAGATGGTGGAGCACTGCGAGGAGCACCAGCAGCAGGGCTGCCAGCAAGCGGCAAGGGACACATGAGGGATACACAAGGACAAAAAGACTAAAACTGAACAGGGGACATTCCCTGGGTGGCTGAGAGTGGTTTAAACAGACTAAAACAATAGTCTTGTGGATGGAGGGTGGTAGCAACCAAGCCAGTGGGAGCTGTGACCAGGTAGATGAACTGCTCTGCATAGTGGCCAAGCAGCAGGAGGAAATGAGCAGGCTGAGGTGCATCAAAGAGTCCAAGAAGGAGGTTGACCAGTGAAGCTGTGCTCTGCCATCTCTGATGTATGCAAGCAAACTGAGGTGGCCACTACAGAAGCAGGTCCAGAATCCATTTTGTACCAGGAGAAAGGCAGCATTATGAGGGGTGGAAGAAGGTTACTGAACAGAGCTGTAAGAGAAGCTCCTCCTTGCCCTCTCAGATACCCTCACAGAATAGGTATGAGGCCCTGGGTATGGCAGACGAAGCACATAATGAGACGGAAGAGGAGGAACCTATGCAAGCAGTCTCACCAAGGTCAGACCAAACCCTTGCAACAGGACCTACATTAAAATCAGTGTCAAGAAGAAACGACATCGAGTTGTGTTCATCAATGACTCCCTCCTGTGCAGAACAGAAGCACCCATTTGCAGACCAGACCCTCTTTTTTGGGGAAGTTTGCTGCCTCCCTGGGGCCAGAATTAGGGATGTCACCAGATGTACAGCCTTTGGACTATCATCCACTCCTGCTCTTTCATGTGGGTACTAATGCTATTGCAGCAAAAAGCCTAAGGTTGATCAAAAGAGATTGCAGCACCTTAGGAAGAACGCAAAAACTCAGGAGCACAGGTAGTGAGTTCCCTGATCCTCCCAGTAATGGGGAGAGAATTTGGAAGAAACAGTTCAATACCTGGCTCCAGGTGCTTCCACCATAACTTTGGGCTTTATAACCATGAAAGAGTCTTCAAGGCACAAGGTATGCTGGGGCCTGGCAGGATCCACCTGCCTTCATGGGGAAAATGTGTCTTTGCCAGTCTGTAAGCTGGCAGGACTGGTTGAGAGGGCTTTCAGCTAGAATTGGTGAGGGAAGGGGATACCAACAGGAGAGCTGAAGGTAAGCCAAGGGCCTGGCATGCCATCAGCTGAGGATGATGATGCTAGTGGGAACATTTATGCTGCCCCAGGTAGCACAGAGGTCTCAGGAGCACATGTGAAATGCTTGTACACCAACACACGAAGTATAAAAAACAAACAGGATGAACTGGAAGCATTGGTCAGTCCCCAGAGATGAGATATCATTGGTATTAGTGGGACTTGATGGCATGAGTCCCAGGATTGGCATGCTGGGACGGAGGGCCACAGGCTGTTTGGGAGGGCTAGGCAGGGCAGGCGGGTTGGCAGAATTGCACTGTATGTAAGGGAGAGGTTTGGCTGTACAGCCCTTACAGTTAGTGATGTGTTTGAGAGCCTCTGGGTGAGGATGAGGGGGATGGAAAACAAAGGAGATGTTGCAATGGGGTGTCTACTGCCACTTGCTGAGCCAGGATCTTAGTACTGATGAGCCATTCTATGGGCATTTAAGACAAATCTCTGTATGGGTAGCCCTGGTCCTTATGGGAGACTTCAACTTCCCAGACATCAATTGGAAATACCATACTGCTGTGACGAGCAAGTCTGGAAGTTTGTGGAAGATAACTTCTTGTCACAAGTACTCAGTGAGCCAAATAGAAAAGGTGCCCTCCTAGACTTGCTGTTTGTGAATAGAGAAGGACTTGTGGGAGATGTGGTGGTAAGTGGCAGTCTTGGCCACAGTGATCATGAAATGGCGGAGTTTAAAACTTTCAGTGCAATAAGAAAAAAGGACAGCAGAGCTGCTACCTCGGATTTCAAGTGAGCAAACTTCAAGCTAGTCAGGGAACTACTTAGCAATGTCCCCTGGGAATCTGCTTTTGAGGGCTTAGGAGTCCATGAGTGCTGGCCAGTTTTTAAGAATTGCCTTTCAGAAGCACCAGAGCAGTCAGTTCCAGTGTGTCGAAAGTCAAGCAAGCAGGGTAGAAAACCAGCTTGACTGAACAGAGAACTCCTCGTGGAGCTCAGGAGGAAAAAGGAACTGTATGATCTCTGGAAGCAAGGTCAGGCTTTGCAGGAAGAGTACAGAGCAGTGGTTCGTATACGCAGGGAGAAGTCATGAAAGGCCAAAGCTCAATTAGAGTTGAAACTGGCCAGAGTTGTGTCAGACAACAAGAAGGGCTTTTTTAGTACATTAATAAGAAGAGGAGAGCTAAAGAAAACATTGGACTGATACTGTTAAAGATGGTCATCTGACTAATAGGGATGAAGGAAAAGGAGGCAGGCATTCAATGCTTTTTTTTTTTTTTTTTCCCCTCAGTCTTTAATAATACTGATAATTGGGCTGCCCGGTCCTCTGAGTCAGAGGAGCATGAGCGCAGGAGCAGTGACTTTCCATTTGTGGGCACTGATATGGTTAGAGACCAGCTGCATCAGCGGAATGCTCACAAGTCATAGAATCACAGAATCATTAAGATTGGAAAAGACCTCCAAGATCATCTAGTCCAACTGGCTCCCCACCACCTGTTACACACTAAACCACGTCCCTAAGTACCACATCCAACCTTTCTTTAAACACCGCCAGGGACGGTGACTCCACCACCTCCCTGGGCAACTCGTTCCAATGCCCAACCACCCTTTCCAAGAAGAAAAGCAGTTACGCGTTGGGAAGCTTCAGGGGTAATACAGTACTGTCATATGGGGGCGAAGGGACTTTCAGGTAACTTTGGTGCTGCCTCTAACAGCAAAGCAATAGCCTCCACAGCAGGTATTTTATTGATAGCAATTACCGAGTATGGTCTGAGGGTTTGAGAGCCTAATGGCATATTAATGACACAGGATTTTAATACATCCATTCTCAAAATACTTAAAAGCCCTACTGCCACTATAGGTCTCAGTACCCTACCACCACACAGGGACAATTTTATCCCGGCCATGGGGAGCTCTCATCTTTTCCTGGTAATCACTCCTATAGAAATCCTTTCTGGAGGTTTCTGAATTAACCCAGGGGTGTCCTCACCTTTAATCATTGATATTGAGGCTCCTGTACCCATAAGAAAAGACAAGAGTAGTTGCCATTCACTGTTAATCGTATACAAGGGTGCTAATATTAATTTAAAAAAAAAAATTGGCCATCTGGAAGAGGTCATTGAGTTTCCTCTACTCATTTTTGGGTAGTGGGGTCGGGGAAGCAGACATACCAAGGTTGTCTGGGGTGGGTGGAGCAGAGGGACTAACACTGCCCGGCCCCTTCCCTGGCTCCGGGCTGCTCGTGCCGGCCACATCGCGGTTATCCCACAGTCTCTGCAAGACGAACATGGGCATCCCCTCTAACTGGCCTGCCGTGAATCCTATCCCTTGCAGGAGATCCCATAAGCGTCTCCGTTCCAGATCATGCTCCTGTTTGCCAGGGGGTCGTTTTGTGGCAGGACGACTAATTTCAGCATTTCGAGCATTTTGTCCCTTATTCTTATTCCTTTGATCTCCCTTGAGCATCTGGACAACCCTGACCCGGCCTTCCCTTTTACAGACTAACATTTCGGGGGTGCTTCCCCGTCCCCGTTGCCTCCCCATAAGGGCTGTCCAATTTTGCAGCCCTTGGGCCATTATGGTATTCCAGTCCCAGGTTTCATGGCGTAACATTAAGGCCAGGTTCTTCGGTCCCCCAGGTGCTGCATTTCGCAGGAGTTTTAGTTTCCCTGCTGCTGTTGCTGGCACAGCCATCATGTCCTGGGGTACATCCCCTTGTCCCTTAAGGACATCCCGAGCAGCCAGTCTCATCGTCCATTCAGAAAACCCGTCGGGCGTGCTCCAGGGAGGGGGAGGGAGATATCCCCACGGTCCCGGCATTTTTCTGACAGCATGTATTATGGAAGATAGCAGGGAGAAGCTATTCAGGCTGGCCCCTGCATGGGGGTTTAAGAGAAATATCCTTCCTCCCAGGAATATTCGCCCGGCCTCAGCCTGATTAAGGATCACAGTTCCAGCCCCGAGCTGGTAGCACCGTGCCACCCATCCCACCCAGTCTTCATGGGGCCTTTTGCCGTACTGCAGAGACAGCTGCCTGAGCTGCTCAGCGCTAAAATTCATAGCGGTCATCGTGACCCCAGGAGATGGGGGAGCGCCTTCCTCTCCGGCAGGAGCCGGGAGCTGTACCAGGGAAGTTTTAATGCTAGGGCACAAGGAGGCTGCGTTATCTGGACGATGGTCGGGTAACGAAGCGGGGGTGGAAGACTCGCTGCCAGAATCAAAGCCCTCCTCCTCGTTATCCATTTTCAGTATGCGTATCTTTTCAAGGATCTCGCTCTCTGAGACCAGGCATGTGGGCTCTTGCTCTAGCTGTTGTACAGCCAGAGGTCTCTGGTTCATTTCTAATTGTTGAAGTAATTGGTTCATAACAAACCCATGGGACTCAACGGCAACTGCTCGTGCTTCTGCATCCTTAGCTTGCTGCAAAGCTTCCAGTTCCTGCCTCGCAGTGTTAAACAAAGCGCCCGCAGCTGCCAGTGCCTCTGTGAGGAGCCCGATGAAGGCCCCCTTGCAGTCCTCTGCTTTGCATTTGTGACTGTCCTGCCACTTCTGAAACTCTGCTCGCAGCATTTCCCAGTTCAGCCAGTTCTCAGACACCCAGTCCCTGTCCCACTGAGGGGTTTTCCACCCCTTAGCTTCTTGCCATTTTCGCTGCTCCTCTACTGCCTTCTCCCAAGCATCCATGACCTGCGTACCACAGAACGCCACCTCTGACACCAATCAATGCCACGACTCAGACGGGTTACCCAGCCTGCGGGTGTGCAAAGATTGCAACCGCGGGCTCACAGGACTCCGTCATGCACAAGGACACGGAGGATTTATTACCTACGTTTCTTTACTTCATTACGCTTAACTACATCCCACCACTATCAAGGCAAGTATAGTTACAAGGCAAAACAAGTATGTCTATACTACAAAGTACTACAAGTTACTACCAGAAAGCAAACGTATATTTTCACAGAAGCAGCAATCAATATTAGCAGCAAGTCTGTATTTCAATATTACAAGTTACTGCAGAATTACCACTAGCAAACCAGAAAATATACTTATCAATAACTACTTACACGCGTGCCTTTGTACATATATATATTCAAAAATATTACCGGTAGCAAGCCGATCAAACCGATCGCAGCAGCGAAGCCAATCAAACCCACACCAGAAGTGGGGACAGTCGACAACAGATGAAGATGATGGACGATGATCCGTGTCACGGAGCCCAGAGTCAGCCAGGCATCCTCAGAGAGGGTCTGCTCTGCCCCGGAAATCTTGCAGGGAAAAAGGGGTTGTGTGCAGGAAAAAGGCTCCATTTTGGGTAAAAATCAGTCCTTTTTATATGACAGAAACATAAAGGGGTGTAGGACACCATTACCCAGGGCAGCCAATAGATGCTGCTAATTTCTATTTTTCACCTGGAATAGCCAATAACCGGTGATGTTTTCTATTCTTTCAGAACAATTTTTGTTTTATCAGACTGTTTTTCTGTTCTGCGCGTTAGAACAGCCAATGGCAGTTACTGATGCTTACTTTCTCAGGGTGTTTTCCTCCTTTTCCAGATATATTTGTCACCTTTCCAGATGATAACCTGCTGTTACAGTTCCTTGTTTTTGCACTTATCAGTGGTATCTAGGTTTGTCTCTGGTTTCTCAGCATCCAGCTGCACTTCAAAGATGCCAGCTGCACTCCTCAAGGATGCTTGTGGTTCCCAGGCCCGGTTCCCAGGCTGGCAGGCATTTTCTCTGTCAGTATTTGAGCAGAGGTCATCCTCCATGCAATATTTTCCCCTTTATAGCCAGGTCATCTTTATGGTGGCTCCCATCATCAGCCTAACATGATACCTCTCAGCAAAGCAGAGATGATCAGCTGCAGGGAACGCTGCAGAATTTCCCCGTGTGAAAACATCTTTTGTATAGCTACTATGAGTTGTTCAGGAACAGACCGATAGCAACTCCACTAGCATAACTTCTGCAATACCTGTTTGGGCTAAGCACAACCTATGGCACACCATCACACTGCTGCGCAGGAGATCGTGCTCTCAGCAAGAACTTTGCAGTTACAGCTATGTAAGTGAGAGGCTTCCCCCTCTTCTCTGTACTGGCCAGCCTCCACCTACAGCCCTGCGATTTTCACAGCCTGCCTGTAGATAGCATCAACTTAGGAGAAAAAAGTTCAGAGGAGGACAGGAGTCACGCAGAAGCAGAGAACCAAGACTAAGGACAAAGTCAACTCAGACATGCAGACAGAGTCACTGCTCCCAGCCTGCCAGAGGAAAAACGGAAGCTGGAGCAGGGACGGGGCTGAGTTTTCATTCGCGGCAGCGTTCGAACACGAAGCTGTTCGTGTCACTGTGGCACAGACCGACCAAGAACCAACAGGGCGATTACAAACACACACACCATCCAGCCTGCCTGGCCCGTGGTCCTGTTACAAGCCTTCCAAAACAGACCCTTTCCCTGAGCCGGTGACCTCCAAAACTCAGATCTGGAAACGAACTTTGTCTGGGTGTTCAACATTCCTTTGGTCCTGTTCCCTACATTCAATGTTTGTGTCGCTTGCTAAAAAAATCCACAGCAACAGGCTTTCCAAGTCAATTTAAACGGAAGTGATTCAGTCTTTTTTTCTGGTATTAAATCTTAAATAAATTTTCACAGAATAGGCTATGGAAACTGTAACGTGAGCCGGTTAATAAAGCAGTGTTGATACTGTGACATACAAATCATAGTTGTAAGGACAGAAATTCTAACTCATCTGGTTTTAATTTGGTACTGGGTTTATCAAGATTTTGCAAGAATTCTGAGTAAGGCACTGTACTTAGGCAGCTAGACCGATGGAGGTGCCCAGGCTGGGTTCTCTTGACACAGCACTCCTCGTGCTAGAGCGAGACGCCCACAACCTCGGAGAGACAGAGTGAATTTTACCTACAAACACCAAGAGCTACGTAACAATTTGTTAATGGTTCCAGCTTGTGCCAGTCTCTCATGCAGTCCCCGATACGCCGCGCAGAAACAGCGGCAAGTCAGCCTCCTTCCTGCTGCAAGCACTGACAACGCCTGCTTACAGCCTTATTTCATTACGGAAAGCGTGGTATCCTTTCATTCTGCTATAAACCCTACCCCAGGGTCACAATTCCATATAAACACCAGATCTTACACACCATGTGATAACCCAGTAATTCAAATACAGCCTTATGCCTCTACCCCAGACTGGATCAGATAATGAACTGCAAGACTTTCAGATTCATGTATTATGATGCAAATGAGTTTTGTAAATTGTGACCTAGTTCCCATGTCAGGAGCAGTTGGGACCAACAGCAGGAACTACGCGATGAATGCGAGCAGCAGGGGCAAGCAAGGAAATTAACATTTGTTCTTAATTTGAAATGGATTTTTAATCACTTCCAGGTGCCTCAAAGAAAGTGCACACAGTTGTTTAATCATTCCGACAGAAGAATGCATATAGGAGGCAACATGGTTTTGTTTTACTAATTGAAATGTTTGCGATGTTGGTGCCAAACGAAGCGCCAGAATACGGCTCTTTCTGGATGATTTACCCAGCGAACAATGAAGGACTGTGACATGGAGATTTCCCAATCGATCTGGTCCTCAGGACTTGTAAAGAACGTGACTTGCAAATACCCTCTAGAAGTGACTGCAGACTAGATCACATCAGTCTCTCCAAAGCCAGAGGCTATTTTTTCAGCTAGAGGCCCGATAAACTAGCCCTCAGCAGACCCCGCTCAGGGATTTAGCTGCATCGATGGCAGCCACCCGCTTCACACGATCCAGCAGTGAGTGGAAAACACTGAACTCACAAAATTCTGCTTGCGCTGTAAGCAAGCCTACAACATACGGTGCTGAACTCCGGCCAAAGTCTGCTTTCTGGTAAACTCTACTGTTTTAAAGATGGCATCAGAAAGGGTATAATTTGTTAAAATGATAATCTGTCTGTTTTTCAAGCATACCTAGAGCACCATCGTTAGAAACTATTAGCCATGGAAGAGCTAGGGCGTCGACTAGCCCGAAAAGTAGAGTCTCAGCTCCCTCTGGTGGAAAAAGTAATTTTCTACAAAACAGTTTAAGTGAGAAAGTCTTGTTTCTGCTACAAGCCTCAAGGCCATGAGATTAAGATGAGACAGTAAACAAATCCCAAACCTTCTGTTCACTGAGAAGGACTGGAAGGTGTTAGCCATTGATGTGAAATCTCATGACTCAGGCTGTTGCAGGGCAGCTGCACGACAAAACAACCTCCAGCTGTGAAAGGCAGCCAGGGAAGCCTGCAGCTTGCCTTGATGGAGTCTTCCTCATGTAAATTATGGCACTTAACAAGATTCATGAAATAAATTATAACCCCAAGGAAAACAAAACACACCCCCCGAGTAAATTTTATTGTTCTGCCCATAGTAACCAACTTCTAAGCCCCATAAAAAACCCCTCCATCAAGGGGAATGGAAGCACACTTCAGGGCACACGGAGTGTGAAAGGGTAAGGCCATCACCCCCAAGATGCCCAGAAAGTCTTTCAGCTGTACATTTCTGAAGTCATACTGCAACAGAGCACAATGTCACAAACACAAGCAGCGTAACGCAAGGCTCTCAAATCCAAGCGTGCGTACCTTGGCCTTAGACACGCCGTATACATTAATCCAACCAACAAAAACTCTACTTCTGAACCTCAGCATAACTCCAATCTCCTATTTTGTGAAAGGCTTAGTAAAAAGTCCAGTACGAACACCAAAAAACCCTCTTCTCACTCGATAAAGTTGTTCCTAGTCTACAAGTAATTGCATTAACAAAGGGACCCAGCTTTCTCTTCGTGCTTTGCATCAGCACAGGCACCACAGCAATCTAGAACTGCAACATTCCTCTTGGCCTTCTTGATGGCAATGAAAATTCAAGCCAATTTCCACCCCGCATACACTAGATATATTTAAGGTTATTCCATCCTTTCAAATCAAAAGCAATCACACCAATAAGGCGAAATAGAAATATCTTTTGAAGAGTGGAAAGGAATTCCTGGAAGTGTTCCAGCTATTGTCACAAAAACTCAATAAACAAAAAGTACATTTTTGTTTCTCATTAGAGGAATCAACAGTTCCACTGTAATTAGGCATGCAACAACTAGTTGCTCCGAGACCCTTTGTAGGTCTCAAACAGAATCATGAGTAGTTCCTGCAGTCACACCCTAGAATGACTTCTTACAGTAATGGGTTCTGAAAACAGAACTTCAAACTGCCACAGAAGGAAGACATAGATCCAATGAAAGGAAAACAGTAGCAGAAGTATTTATTAAACAAGACATTATTCAATTTCACAGCGTGGGATTAAGACCCATACTTGCTGCTTGGAAACAGCAGAGCTGAGTAAGCCTGTGAGAGTGGGGCAGCAGGTCAGGTCTGCAGGGGAAGTTTATTGAGAACAGCAAAGCCCTGTTGCCACAGCCACACGGGATTTGAGGGTGGGGAGGAGAAACAAAAGCAACAAGAGACAACCAAACAACCCTGGGAGTGTTCCAGGCAAGATTTTTCTCACCAGAAAAAAAAAAGATACTAAAGCTAAAAACTGGGCCTGAAGTTTTGGTTTCGTACATTCAAATATTAAAAAAATGACTATGGCATGTACAACTTTATCTCTGTGTGTGAGATTAAAAATAATTTAGTTAGTAACAGATTGTTCTCCAAAAGGGCAGTTTTCTACTGAGTGAAGTGTCTCTGTATTTAACTGGAAGCCTCAAGACGACTGCAGCTCCATCAGCTTTGCTTCCTGACTAGGAAGAGGCCTGCTTTCAATCTTCGGCACGAACCCCAACTCTGCTCACATAGCTCTCCCAAGCTGCCCTCCTGTACTTCTCTGCTTCCTGAAGACGGTCTGAAGCTGACAAGATGCCACGTCCCACAATAATGATATCTGAACCTTTTCCGCTAATGACTTCCTTGGGGCTTAGGTACCTCTGTCCAAGGTTATCACCTGAAATAGACACAGCATTTTTTTAGTTCATACAAAACTGTTACCTACCAAAAAACTTCGAAGGGGTGCTGGAACAGAGAACAGACGTGCTGTTCGATCTCTCACCCTAACAATCCACAAACGTAACTCAAAACTGTCTCCAGCTAACGAACCCCCTATTACATAGATGAAATTTGACAGAACACGTCCTCGTTTCTTCTTCATGATTTACCAGTCACAATAGACGGAACAGTTGCACAAAGAAGCACCGATCAGGATTACCAAAATAAGCCTTAGCCCTCTTAGAACAGGCAAACCCCCCCAGCATTGATGTAAAAGCTTGTGATTTCACTTCAAGTTTCATAAGAATTAAGTATTGCAGAGAAACACATCTCCCTTGCCTGGTTCAGTGATAACCTGTTTAGCCAGTATGAGACTTCCAATCCATCGATACTGCATCTGTATCAGTATCAGTGTTACAGTCAGACTTCTGTATTTGTTAAAAGTCTTTTTTTCTACTCCTACTGAGTAGCCGTAGACCTGCCCTAACACCTATCTGAAGACGTATCACACGTTTTAAGGACTGCGCTTTACGGCATGTACAGAGCTCAGCACAGGAGCAAAGCTGCACAGCCCGCTGGTTGCCTTTCAGAGCTTCCAGGAAAGGGAGCAGCATACCCAGAAATAAAGAAGGCAGCCCATAATGGCAAAGACAGACTCCTCCCACCAGAGCTGGCAACCAAACCCTCCTCAGAAGTCACTTTTTCACTGAGGGCTAGATCACTTACTGCATTTACAAACAAGACTGTATTTCAGAAGTTACCTTCAGCTTGCAGCTGCACCCCTGGAGTTAAGTGAAGAAATTCCGGTTTATTACTAACTCTAGATCCAGATATGAATCCAAAAACGAAATCCGAGTTGTCTTCAGCCATCTGTACCTGAGGAAGATCCGTAAACAGTTACGAGTGATATACCTGAAGTTAAGTCTGACTACCAACTTGTGTCTCACCCACCCTTAGGGACTGTGCAAGGCAGAGGCACAAAACCCTGCTCTTGCTTTACTGCAATAGTCACCCAGAGCTGACTCACCCCTCACTGATCCAGGAACAGGAATGTTATGTTTCTTTCTATGTTATAAATAATGCAATGAATGAAATCAAACTAAGTACAACTTTATTGCTTAAGAAAAAAAAAGAAAAAAGGGGGGGGAGAGGCAATAGCAAACTTGACATGTTTACTAGAAACCACAGTGTGAACTCTGACCGCTTTACACCACTGCCTGCAGCTGCAACCTTTAAACACCAGGCTGTCAGATTCCCAAGTCTCCGCACAAAAAAACCAACTGTAATAGTCAGAGCCAGAGAGACTTCTGGAAGCACAAATATTAGAAGTGTACAAAATCTCCTTGTCACAATGCTTTACAAGCTTTTAACCCAAAACAAGACTGCCTACTTACCGCAGCTTTTGTGTATTCGCCCGTTGCAAGGGACCCTTGGGAACTCATCTCGGCAATCAGAAGACAGCCCCGCTGGAGAGGAAGACCTACTTCCTTCAGGCCTTTCACAGCTCCGGGGCCTGGAACCACATGGGCATTAATCATGTCTGACCAGGATGCGATTTTGAACACACCACCTGAGAACACAGATAGGAAGGCACAGGAAAACTGTTATTAGAAATGTATTAAACAGGAAACATGAGTTAAACCAAACAAGCTGTGAGCTAAATCATTCACATTTTAAAAGACAGTTTTACTACCGAAGCTTGACAGGTACAAGCTCAGTCTCCCCAGACAGTCCTGATAGCTGCCTAACCACAAAGCGTAATCTCTCAGCCTTACTTTTCACAAACACTTCTTAGTATCTTGCCTTTAAGATTCAGTGAGGCATTTAAGGTAACCTAAAAATCTGCCGTCACAGGGGCTACCTTTCAGTACAGCATGCAGATCATACGGGACGTACAGGTAAGAAAAAGAACAGTTCTACAGGTGCAGATGCAGTACCAACTGAAAGCCGTAAGGAGCACACAAGCGCTTAACAGCAGGCTGCCTTACAAAGCCACGCTGCATTTTCTCACAGCAAACAACTACTCAGAAGTACTTACTGAGCACAACCACAGATTGATAAAAAGATCAAGGTTGGAAGGGACCTCTGGAGGCCATGCCCCCTCAGCCGGCTTAGCTTCAAAGCTAGATCAGGTTGCTCAGGGCCTCGTCCCCGTGAGTCCTCTCCAAGGCTGGAGATTCCACAACCTCTCCTGGCAACCTGTGCCAGTGCTGCAGTCAGACACACCAGCAGCAAAGTTACGGTAAATTGAGGTTGATGATAGTCACCTTCATATTGGTGTTTCACAGTGTTCCCAATGTCTGCAAATTTCCTGTCTTCAAAAATCAAGAATTCATGTCGATCTGCAAGTGCTCTCAGCTCCTTCACTACCTCTGGGGTGAAATCACCCAGGATGTCTATGTGAGTCTTCAGGATACAAATGCTGGGGCCCAGCATGGCAGCTAACTGCAGCAGCTCTTTGGAGCTGGTGACATCAGCAGAAAGGCACAAGTTCGTTTGCTTCTTTTCCATGAGCGTGAGAAGCCTGGCTGCAACGGGATGTACCCCCGGCAGCTCGGCCCGAGCGCTGAAGCTCAGCTCTTCACAAAGTCTCTTCACGGGAGCGGGGCCGTTCTGAGCCACTGGCTCAAACATGTTTTCTTGAATGAATTTCTTCACCTTTTCAACCATCTCAGCGGCCACTTCTCCCTGTTGCTGGAGAGTCTCCAACACCCCAGACAACGTGCATACAGAGTGCAGGCGAATTCCACGTTCCTCTAACCTGGCCTTCCCACCCTGCTCCCTGTCCAACAGCACTATGGCATCCGTGACTTTTAATCCTTCTTTCTGAAGAACTTCCGCAGTTTCCAGTACGCTAGATCCACTTGTTACCACATCTTCAATGATCAAGCATGTCTCTCCTGGATTAATGATGCCTTCCACGAGCCGCTTGGTACCTTAAAAATAAAAGGCAAACACTCTACTAAATGAAAAAAGTTTAAGAGACCCAAAAAACTTTAGGTATCAAAACTTTAACTTGCTATGCTAAAATAAAGATCATACGTGTTCCACATATAAGCACAACGCCGCAGCATATAGTGAAGTCAAACGGCACTGGACTTCAGGAGAACAAGAATTCCACATTCGCTGTCAGTATGGAGAGGTAACTGGGTTAGTTATTACCTGACACAAGTTATCACAGCTCTTAGCACAGCTCCGTCACAACTCATAAAGCCTGTTACTTCTCCCGGGGAATAAAGTAACTTCTGGCAACAGGAGGTATGTTCCCTTAACAAAACTGACACATTGTTAACTGCACAAGTTTCAGTCTCTGGATGACTACATCGGTTTGTTACTGCCATGAACTGAATGCTCAGAATTACAAAACTCATCTTCCCCACCTGTTTAAAACATCTTTAAAGCAGCCACCTTATTGGTACTCCTCAGCATATTTCCTATTCCCCAGGGGCATTATTCACTGCTTAACACGCCTGTCGGAACAGCCAGGAGGAGTAAACCCCCAGCTGCCTTTGCCCTACCCAACAACAGGCACACGTCCATGAAAGGCCTCCTGGGGCACCAACAAAGGACGCCTCGCTTTCCCAGGCAGCGGCGAGCAGCAGGGGAACATTGTGCAGCCGGCGCAGCGCTCAGACCGCGACAGAGAAGGGGCGCACGTACAGCTTTGCAATCCATGTGACACTGGAAACCTCGTGCCAGGCAGTTAATTGCTGTCACAATTAACTAGTCCTTCACAGGAAGGACAGCAAACGCTTTCATGCCTGGCACGCGGACTGACAGAGGAGTAATGTGCAGTCGTGACAACATCCTTTCTAACTGAATGCTGCTGGAAGGGGACTGCTTTTATCCTACGCTGAAACCCAGCTGCTACAGTAGGTTAATGCCTCAGCCTCCTCTCCCCCTCGCCTCTGCCAAAATCCAGCAAGTGCTTCCATGGGTGAACTGACTGCTTCTCACCCGGTCTGCCTCATCCCCTGCCAATGGGGCTACAGGACAGGAAAGAAAAAGGGGTTTGAGAAGTAAATGAAGTTGAGACTAGAAAGGTTCCTCTTAAGAGCTGATACGTAGACAGTCCTGTCTGCAGGTGAAATGTGGCACTAGCATCAGCGTATTAGAGAAACCAAGTTCTAAGTCTCAGTTTCTGGAGAAGGCCAGTAACCCTGAACCATGGTAACGGTGCCAAGGAGAAAAAGACACTGCTGAAGCCAAGAAAGAAACCAAGCTCCCCCCTCAGGGGTCTCCAAGGCTACTGCAGCAGGGTTCAGACTGCACTTCGATCAGCAGCTGGCTGGGAGAGCCTGCCCGGGCTGGGACGCACGCTTAGGGGAAAAGGGGGCTGCCTTCTGCCTCAGAGCGGCAGCTTTACGCTGGAGCGGAGACGCTGCACGTTACTAGCAGATCACAAACACATAAGGTCACTTCACCAACAGGACAACAGGCGGACAGAGGAAAGCTCTCGATTTGAAGGTTTTACCGTAGCCTTTCGCTTCCTTCCTCCGTATGAGCATGGGGACCTGCTGCTCAGCGCAGATCACGGTGGCCAGGGGCAGCGCGGTGTAGGGAACGCCGCACACGCAGTCGTACGCCAGGCCGGCGCCTTTGGCCGTCTGGAACAGAAGATCCGCGACCTGCGAAGGCAAAGCCCACGGCGTGCAGGGGCCAGGCCGCGGCACCGGGCACCCGCGGCACCAGTGCCCCG